>NTHP01000330.1:646086-668362 GCA_003416845.1 Oplegnathus fasciatus
ATTCAGCACTAATACATGGATGAGTTTATTTACACATCAGAGGAGAAATCTCTCTCACTTCCTTATTATTCTGGCTCATCTTCTTCCTCTCTGCTTCCTCCAGACCTGGTTGGTTGATTCTGTGATATATGCACATGGCCTCATGGTTGTTCCTAACATCATTTGATTGCTTTTTAAGCTGTAGATGATTCTTTCTGTGTGTAAAGAAAAGCAATAAAACAGACTACAAGTTTATGTTCAGCCTGCTTTACTGATTTGAAAGTCAGTATTCACACAGCCCTATTTTATCCCACAGGAATATGTTTTAGAGAGATACAGTTTATAGTATGTATGTAGATATTCTACCACAGATCATCAAGTTTTATCAAAAGATACAGTAAGTTCCTACGAACAATAGATTAGCCAGGGTCCAGAATTTTTTCTTTTAATGGAGCTTATTAACTACATTTCTGGATGAGCAAAATTCATACCAAAATGACACCTGCTCCTCCCTGTTCTCCTCCTCTCTGTTCTCCTGTTTGTGCTCCTCCTCTCTGTTCTCCTCCTTGCTTGAAGATAATTTCGAATGAAGGGTTTGAATTAAAGATGTAGTCTACGATTCTAATCTAAAACAGTTTTTGTCAAATTCAGTGAATATCTCCTCACAGTCCGCTAGCTTTCCATTCTGTGTGTGTGCTGAAAAAAAAAGTCTGGTGTTCATACACAGCCCTGGCTCTGTAAACGGGAAACAAGCAGAGCCACTCCGGTAGAGCCACCAGCCCAGGTCGGTACAGTATAATATGACACAACTCATGCTCGTACACAGGACAAACTAATGCTGTGCATTACTCACGCGAGTTTGAAGGAGCACTGAAGGGAGGGGTGTATTTGTTTGGCTATCAACAAGTTTTCTCCAGAATCATAGACTACACCTTTAATGCATGTAATTATTAGGAAATATAGCAAGAGTAATACAATGATACAAATAAAACAAAAAATAAAAGTACATACTGCAAGTGTGAAATAAGGCGCCTCTACTTGAAAAAATATTGTTGTGGGGGACAACATGGCAACAGGCCACATGAAGCAATGCTGCTGTCAGATCAACAGTTCTAACCCTGATGTGCGCACACACACACACTTTTTAAATCTCTTTCTGGATTATGTACTAATTCAGTCTTGTTTTAAACTTATTTGTCTTTCAGTTTCAGTTTTTCCAGTTAGTCCATACAGTTTGACAAAACAGCCCCAATCTGTACTTTTTTATAACCACATAAATGTCAAGTATATTCACCTACATAACTGAAGAGTAAGGTTTTGAGATGAAAACATTTCTGTGGAGGTCCCTGTATAAAAACACCCATCAATCAGTTTGGGAGGGATAGCAGGTTCAAATCTTGTGTTTTGAATTTTGGTGATGGGGCAGCTCTTTTGTTTATATTCGTACTATAGATTGTGCCTTTAAGGTAACATTATTGTTAATATTATTTATTATATATTTTTTTATCACTATCACTACCAGCTCTGACCAGGACAGAATGTGAAAATAGAAATTAATGATGGATTTTTATGAATGTTTGCTCTGTTTATTCTGAATGAACAAAAAAGCCAATAAACATAGAGAAAAAAGACAAATTCGGATTTTTAGACAGATTCTACAGTTTCTGGTCCAACTGGTACAAATCTGTCATTTCACACTGTTTCACTTGAGTACAAACCACTTATTGATCATCTGTTTTTGACTGTTTTCACCTCGTTGTCAATGTGTACACTTCTAATTGGAAACCAACATGTCCAAAGGACAGAGATCACAAACCACCTCAAGCCTGCTGTGAGCTTTGAGTCTGACACCAAGCCAGGAGATGGGATTCCATATAACCTCAACATCCCCATCAAAAGAGAGGAGAAATGCCAAAAAGAGTGCTGACCCAGCTGAGGAGCGAGCACAAGCCAGGGAGGAGGTCTTCTCTGCAGAGATTGTTACAGAGCCACCTACAGCGGCCTGAAGAGAAAACCAAGAAGAAGAGGAACAAGTTGTTCCCTTGGCAGACACAAAGACATTAATCCCAAACATCAAGAGCTTTCTAAACATTTTGTTGGGATATTGTTCACTAATTACTCCTACACACACCAGTAGGTGGCAGAAACAGACCACTGCTTGAAATTGCATCAGTTCAACAGGAGGGGAAAGATGTCAATCATACTTTTTTAAAAACATCATTCATAAATTTAGGAGTAAATGTATTTACAGTTTGTAAAAGCCTTGTTTCTCTTTTATATGTGAGGCACAATCACTCCTACCATGTTTGATTGATTGATTGAGGTTTTTGGTATTGATATGAGGATATTAAAAAAGATGCTGCCAGTTTTGCGCACCATATCTTTCTAAGCTTGTTATGTCAAATACAGGAATTATTAAGTTAATAAGTTTTAAATTGATGTATTCATGAAAGTTTAAAGCTGCACTAATCAATATTTTATATTGATAATAGGTCAAATGACTACATGTAGTCTGCAGTTCCTCTCTATGGCGTGTTTTAATAAATTATTTCACTTGAATCAGATTCCAGTGTTCAGATTCTCAGGAGTTGTTGACCAAACCAGAACGAAAGGCAGAGGAAATATTGGACTTACATTTGCCAGGGGAGCAGAAACACCTACTCCAAATACATTCACCATAATTACTTTGTAAGGTAATATGTTAATGTTGTGTTTACAGGTTTTTCTGCTGCCCCTAAGTGGCTAAAAAAATCCATTATTGCAGGTTTAAGAAATCAGTCAGCTACACTTTACTCATCATAATGAGGAGTGTGTCACTACGCTGAGCCCTTTATTCATTCATGTATATGTTTTCAATGTAGCCAACTTATCCTCAGCAGGACAATGGGTTAGATTGCCTGTCTCTGTTCACATTGGGAGACGTGAGGTACAGGCTGGACAGATCAACAATCTATCACACCGCTAACACATATAGAAAGACAACATTCATATGGACGAATAAGAAACTCCTCTACAGAAATCTGCATGTCTTTGGACTGAAGGAAACACACACTGTAAGAACATGAGAAATTCACCAGCTGGCCGGTGGATGTGGCTGTTTCATAGCATAAACAGGCAACCCTGGTTGTTTTAACTGTAATAGAGGAAATGGGATACATCATTTGGTATGCTAGATTAAGCGATAATGTTAAAAATGTTAGGATTTGTGTGGCAGGTATGTATATATATTGCTGAATTTGTGGTGTTTTGTACTTGATTCAGCCACAATATTGTGATGAATCTGCAGTATAATGGTCTGATGATTCCTGTAAATCTCTTGTTTTCTCTTGGTAATTTCAATAACTGTTGCAAGTTATTATAGAAAATCATCAAAATCTTTAATTATTTAAAGAAATACAACAAAAGCAACAGCAACAACTACTTAAAGTCAGAATAACACTGATGAGGCAGGAACATTTTCAAATTATTGTGATGTTATAATCACACTTATTTGAACAAATTGTTAGCAGAGATTACTGAGAGAAGATCTGGTCTCTTGACATTTTAACCGACTGATGGTGATAGTTTAGTAAATTTTCATCCAGCCTTGTAAATTTGCTTTTCTTTGTTATTACACATCAAGTCAGCTGTACAGTAGTTACTGCCAGCCAACCGCTGAATGTGTCAACTATTAGTCATGCAAATAGATTAAATGTACAAATGTAAACAGTCCTTTGGCCAGTTCCTGCTGTTGCAGAACCACTTCTTGGACAGCAGCTGTGTTTGAAGAATTTTTATTGGCTTCAAAACTGAGAAGATGAGGACACATTTCATTTTAATGGGTCTGCTCTACATTTGCGGCCTCTCCTTTAGTCAAGATAAAACCTGTCAAGTCCAATCAACTCGAAAGAAAGTTTTTATTTATATAGCTTAAGATCACAAATTTGTCTTTACAAACTGTACAACCTCTAACCTTAGACTCTTGATTTATGGTTCATACACTATGTTGCTTTACATGTCATGTGCGGTATTTAGTTCTATTTTGTGTGCTTTCACTCCCTGTAAAACACATTTTAATGTACAAAAGGGGCAAGTGGCCTGGGAACTGAAGGATGGAGCCTGGGACCTCAGGCGGACGGCCTGGGAGCGGGACGGAGGCAGAGCAGGCAGGACGGAGGCGGAGCAGAAGACCTCAGACGGACGGCCTGGACCGCTCTGGAGGTCGGCAGGAGATGACGGGGATGGACGGGGCCACTCAGGAGGTCGGTGACGTAGGCAGATGCCCTCTGGAGGCTGGCGGCGAGGGTGGATCGGCACAAGAGGCCAGCTGGGGACCAGGAAGCTCAGGCTTGGTGTCAGTTCTGGGAGGTGAGACTCTGTGGTGTTGGGCAGCTGAGACTATGGGGCGCTGGGCAGCTGAGACTCTGTGAGGCTGGGCAGCTGATACTCTGTGCTGTTGAACCGCTAAGAGAGCCAATGGCACCGGGAACCACGCCTTCCAGGGCAAGGGAGAGTGGCTGGATGAGGGAATGAGGTAGCTGAGACAGGAGACCAAGTCAGAGGGCATCTGGTGGACAGAAAGGGGGCATCAGGGGGTGTGATTGCCCCAATGAACAAAGACAAATATCAGTCAAGTGGAATGACAATTAGCATGTTTGCACTCTTGAGTGTGGGTAAGGTAAAGATATACCCTCTAAATGCTCCAAAGAAGAACAAACAAGAAGCTACTTATGCTATGTCAAGCGTGCTCAACACATGGATTTTACTCTCTCTTTTATTTTGTGGTATTGGTACTTTTCCTTAGGTAAAGGAACTTCTTCCACCGCTGCAGGCTGTAAGTACTAGCGACGTGATAGTTCACGGTTGGTATCCCAACCACTAGGCCACCATGGCGCCCCCCAACAACATTATTTATATAACCTTTATTAAGGCTCATAGAGGTCAGAGACCTCCTTACATGGGAGACCCGACAAAGACAACAGCAACACTGTAATAATAAAAAAGAAAGCATCACTAATAGGGCCAAAAAGAGCTACGAACACAATTACCAAGGGATATACCATAGAATTAACTGTAGTCTTATATTTGGTCAGAGTTATCATCTTCCTTAAATTTCTTTCTTTCTGCAGGCTAATCTAAGTCTCTGGAGCAGGAAATATTTACTTCACACATGTCTGAGCAAATACAGTACACCGTGTCATATGAGGTGAAGTTTGCAAAATAAACTGTGAGATAAGTATAGTTAAAGTCAAAATGACAATGATGACGCAGGAGCTTGTTAAATTTTTTGTGATGTTATAGTCAGCTATTTGAACAAGTTGTGTCAAGAGTAATCTGGTTGATGTTGAATAATCTGGAGGTGTGCAGCTGTCAGAGATTACTGAGAGAAGATCTGGTCTCTTGACACTTTGACCGAGTGATGGCAACAGTTTCTTCAAATTTTCATCCATCCTTGTAAGTTTGTTTTTCTTTGTTATTACACATCAAATCAGCTGTACAGTGGTTACTGCCAGTCAGATGTCAGAATGTGTCAACTATTAGTCATGCAAATAGATTAAATGTACAAATGTAAACAGTCCTTTGGCCAGTTCCGGCTGCTGCAGAACCACTTCTTGGACAGCAGCTGTGTTTGAAGAATTTTTATTGGCTTCAAAACTGAGAAGATGAGGACACATTTCATTTTAGTGGGTCTGCTCTACATCTGTGGCCTCTCCTTTTGTCAAGGTAAAACCTGTCAAGTCAAATCAAGTCAGTTTTATTTAAGTATCTCAAAATCACAGATTTATGTTTTATAACTTTACAACATATGACAACCTCTATCCTTAGACTCTTGATTTATGGTTCATACATACACTATGTTGCTTTACATACTGTGTGTACCTTAAGTGTAAGCACATCTGTAAATGCGAGAGTCTATTTAACCATAAATGTACATGTACATGTGTTTATGTGTTCCTTTTTCCATTTCTTCACAATGTAGTTGAGATTCTGGTAAATGTGGATTTTCCGGGAACAGACGTAACATCTCTCTACTCTCCTGATGCTGAGCACTGTCAGCACCTTTGCACACAGCACCCCTCCTGCCTCTTCTTCACCCATGACAAGACCAAACACTATTAAAAATACAACGAGCCACACAATTGCAACAGGTGATATGTTCTTTTACTACAACGATGGGCACTGTAGTTTATTTTGAGTCAACCACCCCATACTTATTAGCACACAAAATGTGTATTAATCTATGGCTGAAAATAGTCTCCAACAAATGTTGTTTGTTTGATAATATTTGCAAAAAACTATAATGCCCAGCTTTTGATTAATTCAATATTAGTTCAATATGAACTAATGGACTTGCACCTGAGTGCCACAGACTGAAGTGAGAAAGCACTGAGAATCAAACGGATACATTGTTGATTTTGGTATTTTATGAGACTTCTTGACAGTATAATAAGACCAGTCTTATCCTTTAATTGTCTGTTGGGCTGTCTGTCTGTCAGATCCTTGTCTGTCTCAGGTGTACCAGAACGTGGACTTCCCAGGGGCAGACTACTGATTCTTGTTCACAGCTGACTATGAGGAGTGTCACAGAGCCTGCACACAAGACCCTGCCTGTCAGTTCTTTATTTTTGCCAATGGAGTCTTCACACCAGATAAGATCAGGTGAGTCTGTATCACATAATGTTACATTGCACTTTAAATTACATTGTCGGGAAGGCAGCCTGCTCTGGAGGCAGAACCTATTTGCTCTAATAATCTTTATTTATTCAGAAAGGGCTTTCAGCAACATCCTGCCACTCACACAAGTTACCCAGTGCAAATAAAGTCTCTAGGTGTGTTCAGACATAACATCTTTCTACTGTCCTGATGCTGAGCACTGTCAGCACCTTTGCACACAGCACCCCTCCTGCCTCTTCTTCACCCATGAAAAGACCAAACACTATTAAAAATACAACGAGCCACACAATTGCAACGAGTGATATATTCTTTTATTACAATGATAGGCACTGTAGTTTATTACAAGTCAACCACCCCATACTTACTAGCACACAAAATGTGTATTAATCTATGGCTGAAAATAGTCTCCAACAAATGTTGTTTGTTTGATAATATTTTCGTAAATCCATAAAACCCCCATTAAAAAAGTACCTACCTGCCCTCTGTCAAGTGATACACCTGCTGCCGTACCACCAGACGACAGAGCAGCTTCTTTCCACAGGTTTTGAGACTCCTCAACTCAACCTCATCCTCCGCACTCCACCATAATCAAGTGATATGGAACTTTCGGTTCAGGTTTGCACATTACAATACCACCACCTTTTGTATAATATAATTGATTTGTTGTTGATTTTGTAGCTATTTTGAATTGGCTAGGCATGGGGTTGTTGTTTAAAGTAAGAAATACTTTTAAAATGCAGAATAGGACTGTTCTGTGCCTAACACAATGTTTAGTCTTTCATCAACAATGTGTATGACTTAATTAGACTAACAGCTGTAAAAGTATTTCGTATCTTTTTTTGTCAGTGAGTTAATCAAACAGAGGGGCTGCGGTGACCCAGTACAACGAGCCTTGCCCCATAAGGCCCATCTGTAACGACAAGGAACAAGATGGAGTGATAGCGTACCATTCTGTTAATAATGCTACCTCTGACCAGAGCTAAAGAGGGAGTCACATCTGGGTTACCAGCATGCTTCTGTCAGCTGGATAACAGTATGTATCACTTACTGAACAGAAAACTGTCACAAAAGATACACCTTCAATATCATCTGAGTTCCTTTTTGCCTTATGAAGCTATTTTTCTCAACAAGGCCTATTGGCTATTTTCTTTAACATTTCAAGGCTAGGTAAAGACCCAAACCCTGTCTCAGATAAGATTTGGTTCTCATCATATCAGATATTAGAAAAACAAAAATTGTTATCATACAGTAATATCACTTTGTATCTTTAGTATTTTTAGTTATAGTTCTTCTGTAGTTTGGCCAGCAGCAGCAGTCTGCATTTTTACTTTGTGTAACATTCATCTTGTTACATACAGTAACTGAAGATGCTGTTGTTGATTTTCTAGGCGACACTGCTATCTCAAGTGTGACATCATTATGCCTGTTCCACCCAAAGTTGCCAAACTGGTCAATGTTGTATCAGGTTTCCCCCGTCCACAGACTTTTTATTTACTGTCAGTCATTTTTATATTGAATTGAAGGCGTCAAAAATCAGTCATGCAAATCGATCAGAAGTATAAATGTGAGAGATGCAATACAGTCTCTTAGGCAATTCCTGCAGTTGCAGAAGCACCTCTTTGACTGCAGTTGTGATCGAAGAATCTTTCTGGCTGCAAAACTGAGAAGATGGGGACACATTTCATCTTAGTGGGCCTGCATACATGGTAATACATACATTATTTTAGTACTTACCTGCCAATCCGCAAATCCACACACTTCAGCTAACACATTTGCCGTTCCTAGCGTGTAATATGTACCCATTCATTGCATTGTCCTACTGGTTGTATGTTTTACATAAAGATATGTACAAGCTAAATTAAATATTTTTGTGGGTTTCTACACCAGGATGCTGTGTGATATGTATTAAAATTGGTTGCTCTAACAGCAAATTTGAACTTTGGATCCCCAATCTTTAATTACATTTTGGTTGAGGGGAAATCTTTGTCCCTGCAGTTCTTCCTTGCTTCCTGCACTTGTGTAGTTTTGACAGCAGAGGTCACTAAACTATATGTTGTGATGGCACTAGTGCCCTTTGCCTTGTTCCTGTGTATTGTGTGTGTGTATGGGTGTGTTGCAGGTCCTGGACTTGGTAGAGCTGAGGTGCCATTGCGGTAACTGGGAACACCAAGTTATTTAAGTTCACCTGCCCAGACGCCAGTGTGCCGATCCCTTCTCCACTCATGAAGCTCCTTTTGTTTTTGTGTTGTCCTTTTTTGTATTACACTGACAACACACACCTCATATGACCTGCAGCATTCATACACATCACTGATACTAACCTCATTGGATTTATTATAATTACTTACTTTAATAAATTTCAGTTTGTTATTCTCCAGGGGACCGGTCATAGCAGTGCACTGCTGCGCTCCAGTCTCCTCTACTGACAACACACTAAACAAAAAAACCATGAACACCAACTGTGTTCACACCTTCAAACGTACAATTTAGACTTAAGGAGGTTTAGGGCCTCTTTTATTTTGTCACATCAAAGCAAAAAAAGGTTCAAAACAAAAATTGTACCATCACTGAGCAGGCGTACGTCATTAATGTGGAAAAGCTGTTTTTCTTGTCCACAATGAAATGCAAGGCCAGCACTTAGCATGTTGGAGAGGTTCTGAAAAGCTCCATTTTCGGGTGTGAAAAACACCACTCTGTGTTGACAAAGGACCAAAACAGAAAAAGATGTGTTTTTAGATTTAGATGGTTTCGTGTGGATGTAGTCATAAGGGGTTTAAGCCTTTTTAGCAGTGTTAGCCAAACAGCCAAATACAAATAAAGCCTTCCAACAAAAATATATGGCCCCTGAGGAAATCTTAAATTTTCACTTTTATAGTCTACATTAAAACTTTTACATGATTTTTCATAAACTCTACTGTATATAAGAATATGAACAATATAAATATAAGGATCATGTTAATCCCAATAAATATGACCTCGTTGGGCAGCCATAAACGAAGCAGCCACTGTTTATTGTGTGTGGATAACTTATCCATTACATCTCCAGCCTCATAGGGTAACGCAGAACACGCACTCATATATATGAGTCGTTTTTGCAAAATTAATATTATGACGAACTACTGTAACTCTCTTAGCCCTTAGAGGAAAAATGACATCTATTCTCTTATACAGTCTGAAAACAAAGCGTTTTGTAAATACATTTTATATCTGGGAAGCCTAGAGTTCGAACTACACTGCAGGGTGTCACCTCTGGCTTTTCTCAAACACTGCAACACAGACTAAAGTAGGCATACTTATCCATATTTACTGATCTTCTTTGTAAGTTGTGTCTTCATGTTTTTTCACAGCATGTCAGAGCTGTACAGTTTGATGCCACGAGTTTGATGCCAACCAATTCTGAAATGAGTCAACAATCAGTCATGCAAACAGTTCAGAAGTACTATTTGTGGCTATTTGTCGATTGCTGACCTCGGTGCTCCTGCTTCTCTCTTTGCCAGGCATTTCTACTGCCACCTCAAGTCCACTCCCTCTGGGAAGCCTAGAGTTCGAACTACACTGCAGGGTGTCACCTCTGGCTTTTCTCTCAAACACTGCAACACAGACTCAAGTAGGCATACAACCATTTTAAACAAGTTTGGTAGTTACGCAGTAGTTTGTGCGACACTCTCCTTAACTCTGTCTGTCTCCCAGGGCCTTGCCTGTCTCAGGTGTATCACGGTGTGGAGTTCCATGGGGAAGACTACCAGACCTTGTTCACAGCAGACTATGAGGAGTGTCAGAGAGCCTGCACACATCACCATTCCTGTCAGTTCTTCACCTTTATCAAGGGAAACTTTACATCAGCAGAATACAGGTGAAATGGGATAATGTTACTTTGATTTTAAACCATATTGTCAAATTTTAATGCCAGTGCTTAAAAAACAGAGGTATGATTGAGATGAACCTCCATGGGAATGTTTTTTCTAGCTTACTAATGTTAGACAGATGCCCTGCAAGAAATGGCAGGCACTTAAGCTAAAATGCCTTATAGTTATCTGCAGAAATGTAGTCTTTTTACCTTAAGTTGTATAGCCGGGAGACTATCGCAGCTCTGATTAGGGCGCTGTCAGCTCACACCAGTTTTGAGTCTATGAGTGCATTTACATGCGCATTAGTATCCCAGTTTTTAGCCTTATCCTGGTTTTGATTGTATCCAGGATGTGATGTTTACATGGAATATGAGAAACCTCACTGTATACATTATTTTGACAGTATCCAAACTTCTGATCATCTGTGTGCAGTTGTGTCTTGATTTCTCACCATCGAAGCCACTATGTTCTGTACCAGCAAAGAATGATCAGAAACCTGGATTAAGTGTTTACATGTCACAGTATCCTGGTTTCTATGGAGTATTCCAGGAAGCATATCCAACTTTCTCAAAACCAGGATAAGGGCTTATCCAGGTTTCTGAAACCAGGAAACTCCAAAAAACCGACCATAACCAAGCTACTAGTGCACATGTAAATCCACTCTATAATTTACAGGGTGGAGTGATGGCGTACCAACCCCTACCAATATTGTTTCTTCTTTCTTCTGTTTATAGATATAAGTGCCACCTTAAATTCAGCTGGACAGTGCCAAGGACTACTAAGGTAAAGGCAAGGGCTGGGTTAGTGTCCGGATTCTCCCACAAAATACAAATAACTCAGCAGTCTGACACAGGTACACAAACACTGATAGTATTGGTTATAGAAGCATCTTGCAGGCTGTTGTGCATGTTTTTCACTGTTTTATCGGTGTATTGACAGCATGTCAGATCAAGTTATTCCCAAATGCTGAAATCCCAGGAGCTGACACAGAGAATATGACTGCTGCCTCTCCTGAACACTGTCATGCCTTGTGCACTGCTCATCCATGATGTACCTACTTCTCTTACTCCAGGTAGAGTCTGAATGTGCATTTTGGTAACAGTAGTCAGTAGTAGTAGTAGTAATTTTTAATGCACTAAAAGTGAAAATACGGTATATGCAATATGCTGACCTTACTTTCTCAGAAGGAAAATAATTTATCTAACTTGTTTTCTTTCATGTGGAAGGACCATGTTTGCCAGATAACTCAGTTATGTGATGCTGTGGCTGACAACATCCTACTTTGTGTAGGCCTAATCTTAACTATTTATTAAAGGGAATAGTTTGACATGTTAGGAAATACGATTCTTTGCTTTCTTGCAGAGAGTTCGATGAGAGTATCGATACAGCACCACTCTCATGTCTTAAGTATGGAGCTAGAGCCAGCAGGATTAGCTTAGGTTAGTGTAAAGACTGGCTGCAGGGGGAAAGAGCTAGCTCCCTACAAAGTTAAAAAATATACCTACCTGCTTGCCTAAAGCTAACCAGGTAACATGTTTGTTTAATCAAAACACAGAGTTGTGGTTTTACGTGGAGTTGCGAGCTGTCACTATTTCTTGGTGACCAGCGACTTACCTGTAGTCTTCTCATCATTTTGAACTTTGGACACAGCCAGGGTGGCTGTTTTCTTCTTTATGCTAAGCTAAGCTAACCGGCTCGTGGCTCCGCTCCATACTTAATCCACAGACATGATATCGATCTTCTCATCTCAGCTCCTCGCAAGACGGTGAAGTAGCTTATTTCCCAACATCTATTCCTTTACACATTTACACATAATATTTACACCAGGTTTTGTTGTCGTTATGTTTCCAGTGATGACTTTATATGTTACCTGAAGAACAATCCAGATGAAATGGTGTTAAAAGCTAAAGAAGGAGTCACATCTGGGATACCGGCATGCTCCTGTCAGCTAGACAACAGTATGTACCACTTATCATATCTAAAACCCATAACTGACAGAGAAGCAAAATTGACAATTTGACACAGATTCAGTACACACAGACCATCTGAGTGTTTTGGGTATTTAGAAAGGCAAACCCTGCTCTAATGTTTTTTGTGTGTGTTCCTTTTTGCCTCATGAAACTATTTAGTTTTAACATTTACATGCTATTAAACAGTAGAAATTGAGTGAAGATGGTTAGGGCAGTTGTGCCATTTACTTTCTTTTTGTCCTGCCTCATATCATCTGTAATTAGCAAAAACAAACTTCATGAAATGACAGCACTAATTGACATTTGAGGCCCTTTTTCTTTGAACCTGCATTAATTGATTTTCTGGTCACTTGGAGGCAGCACAACATATTGTAAACACAACACTGACATATTATCACCTTAAGATGTTATGGCGAACATGCTAGCAAACATGTTGCCTATGTTGACATCCAGCAGACACAGAGTAACGTCCATTTGGACTCGTGTTTCTGGTCACCTGACAAATTGAGTTCAATATTCACTCTCCTTTTAGCTCCGTTTTGGTCTCCACCAACTCTTGAGGGGAATTATCTGGCTCTTTAGCTGCTGAATGCTCCACTATTTTCACCAGCTAGTGACTGACTTTGATTGGACTTCGGTGAAAGGCATGTACAGTGGGTTTATCAGAGCTTTTATGGGACTGAAAATGAGTTTGATGTGAGCGGTGAGACCAAACCAAAACAGTTAACTTGTGGGCTGTAAAACCAAAACAATGACTCAAACACACCAAAACCAGAGTCAGGTGATAATTATCTTTGGGTGTGTCAATACACATAGTCACTGTTTCCTTTGTTATTTTAACAATATTTCTTAGTGCAGCTTTAATGTTTTAGATTTGATAATATGTATAATATAATATTTGATCATCTAATATTATAGAAAATAAATATGAATGTGTATCTGTTTGCTGTTGTGTTTCTATAGTTTGGGCAGCAGCAGTCTAACCCTGTTCCTCTCTGCTAATAGACTGGGTTAAGAAGACTCATGTAGGAGTAGATTTCTGGGGGTCTGACCTTGGCGATGTGGGGGCGGATGATGCGGAGGGGTGCCAGAGGACCTGTACTGAGGATCCTAACTGCCAGTTCTACAGCTACGTCACTGAGAGATCCTCTGCGGTCGATCACAGGTATGCCTGGGCCTTATGCATGCAGACAAACTCAAATATTGTCAAACAGAGATTAAGCTGCGTTGGGTGACATTGCGCATTGCTAATACACTGCCAGAGACAAATAAGTACCCAGAAATTGTGTAACAGTACATTCAACTAGTGCTCAGATGCTATTGTATTATTGTGCTATTGTAGACACTTTTAATTTGAATTCATTTGAAGATGTAATAAAAAAATAAAATTGATCATGGCACATAATTAACGACGCTGTTGTTGGTTTTGTGTTTTAGGCGCATATGCTATCTAAAGCGTGTCATCACTGTGCCTGCTCCTCCTAAAGTTGGAAAACTGGCCAATGTCGTGACTGGGTTCTCTCTCAAGAACTGTGCGTAGAGCGCTCTGCTCACGTACACACCAGTGGAGGAGGAGGTGTTAAGATCCTTTACTTAAGTGAAAGTACTAATACCTCATTGTGAAAATACTCTGCTACAAGTAAAAGTCCTGCATTGAAAACGTGACTATGGTAAAATTCTGTAAGAATAATCAGGAAATGTACCTTCTATTAAAAGTAAAAGTACTCAGTGCAGAAAAATAGTACTAGTATATATCATTAGATTATTATTGCTCTTGTATTAATGTAAAAACAGGTCTTTATTGTTGTAGTTGGTTGAGGTGGAGCTAATGATTTTTCAAAATAGTTGCTACTTCATTTTCTGTCAATCAGCTAATTGATTAATCGATTAATTGTTTCAGCTGTAATTGAATATAATGTTGGGTAGTTTGATTTATAATAAAGCATCATAGTTTATAAGCTCCTCATATGTTGTTTTTGTACTTAAGTACAGTACTTGAGTAAGTATACTTAGTTACATTCTACCACTGACACACACAAACAGACAACGTTTATTCACATGTCAGAGAGAGAAATCTCTCTTCCTGATTTCAGACACTTTTTTCTCTCCTCCCTGCATGTTAAACCCTCCTCTTTTCCTCTTGAACCACAATGTCAGCCTAGTCCGCACACCCTTGCCCCACATACACGCTCTCAAACACACACACACACACACACACACACACACACACACACACACACACACACTTCCCTCCTTCTTTCTCCATCGTTCCCTTCCCTCCTTCCTCTCTTCTCCCTCCAGCTTCCCCTCCCCCGTGGGAAACCCAGTGCAGTGTGACTGTGGTTGTCCTTCCTGGAAGCTGTGGTGGTGACTCTGGCTCCTCCGCTCAGAGGCTAGAATAGTGCCAGCCAGCCTGTGTGTATGTTTGTGTGTTGTCTGAGTGCCTGTGTGTGTGTGTGTGTGTGTGTGTGTACGCATGCACCCTCCACAAACATTCCACCACCATACCGTCCGTCCGACCGCCGGCCGGCCTCGCACGAGAGCCACGCCGCCACCGCGGTTCAGTCCTGACGCCAGCCCAGAAGACTCACATTACACACACACACAAGACGTGTGTGCACACAACACCACATAAACAAAACACTCAGTAAGGCACAAACACGCACACACACAGGGCAGCGAGCACATGAGACTGGCTTAAGCACACTCACTCAAATAAACAATATGCACTTTGCGGAACACACACATTTTTGAACCGCAGACCACAGACATTGCATCCTGAAGTAGATCAAAGCGTTCTCCAGCAATAAACACACACAAGGCTCTTCTCTGCTCTCTCATCCCCGCGGAGCCGTTTTGGTGAAGCACGGCACAATTATGCTGATCTTCTTGAGAAACAACTCGTCGCAACTGTCATTCATCATTGTTTGGGGGTTTCTTGCGCACCCTCTACGTGCTGGCCGACTCTCGGTGATTCACACCATTTCTCTTCCTGTCCTTTTAAACCTTCACAATCCCTCTAGTCTCCCCTTAACCCTGTCTCCTGCCTCCCTCCCACCCTGTTATTGAACGTCTACGCCAAATCAGTCACCAAACCACAGCCCTTCAGATCTTTCTCTTTGTTTTCCCCTCTCTCAGTCTCTCCATCCTCCCTCTTGCCCTCTTCTTTACTGGCTGTCCATTGTTGAGGAGACAGTGGAGCAGACAAACAGGGAGAGAAGATATCCGCTGGTGTACCACAAGATTGGAGAGAAAGAATGGCAGAGAGACAGCAGAGGAGAGGAAGATACATAGACTGATATGAGGGTAAAGTTAATTACAGGGGACTACCAATTAGAGGGCAAAGTGATGGGTCTGTTTGCCTCGCCGCGGCATCCCAAAAACATCACCAGCTCCCACCATGTTTATCCTCTGCAGCCACAAGACCACAGCTCCCATCAGCCATCACTGGAGACAGCTTAGATACTGAGGGGGGTTACGGCTGGGGAACATGCAAGCAGTGTTTGCAGACATGGCTAATGTGGATAAGTGGGTAACATGTAGCTTTCAACCATTCCTTTGCCATTTGTGTTGATAGCACATAATTTATAGCTGCGAGTGCATGTTGCCATTTGCTTTTGCAGTCAGAAAAAACACACAGAGAAAAACATAAACAAAGTCAAAGGCACTTAGTCTTTATAGAGATTTTCGTCAAACATTCTTCAAAATTGGAAAACGTAATCAAATGTATAAATGTTTTGGAAAAAAAAACAAATATCACAGTTAAAAGATCAGTAAAAACTCAACGCCATTCTGTTGAGCGTTACATATATGGCTCTGTTGGACACTGTGTATGTGTGAATTTGTCAAGCAAGATCATGAAATTTATTCAAATCTTCTATTCCATCACATTCCTTCATTATTCCATTATATATGATTGTTTGTGATTATCTGACACTTCACCCACAGTCTGATATGGCTTTTAGAGTCCCTCAAAAGCAGAGACAATCAAAGGTTCAATACTTCTTTCTCCAAAGGTATCATATTTGCTACATGGTGCACATGGGAGATCCATGTCCACTGTACAGAGTTCATTTGGAAAAGAAAACCAGAGTCGACTCTCAGAAAGCTCCAATCTCAGTCCCCCATCCCTGGGCCGACTTGGCTGATCCGCCCAAGGCCCTGCGCTGGGCTGCGGGTGACCCCAGAGGTGCGAAGGGCCTGAAAGAGACTTGCAGTGGAGCAGAAGACGATGAAGTAGAAGAGGAGGAGGAGGTAGAAGGAGAGGAAGAGGAAGGGTTGGGGAGAGGGTGAGGCGACGCCCTGGTGGCGCTGTGAGGGGATAGCTGGGTCGGTCTGGAGGGGGCTAAGGCAGGGGACGCTGCGAGGGAGGGCACCCTATGGACGGTGGCCAGAGCTGTGGGCGCGAGGAGCGGTGGTGCGCCCTGCTGACAGCTGGCCAGGGGGCCGAGGCGGAGGGAGGTGTGCGACGGGTAGCTCCCCAGCAGGGCCAGATCCCTTCGCCCACTGGGGAAAGGAGGTGAGGAGGAGGCCGGTGAGGTGGGGGAGATCTGAGGGAAGGACGCCCACGGCCAAGGAGGAAAGGGCAGGGCGGAGGCCGGGGGCGACTGTAGGAGGAGAGGGTCTAGCTCACTTGCGCAGTGGGAAAGGTGAGAGACAAGGCGGGCTCCTATAGGGTCCGGGGACTCCCCGTCAAGGGAGCTGAGGTACCGCACCACCTCCCCAACACACTCCCTAAAGCCCAGGGTCCTGTAGTCGACTGCCAGGGCCCTCGCATCAAAGTAACCTGAGAGAGAAAAAGAGAGTTTAGTCATACACTGAATAATAGTAATGGAATGCAGTTGGTCCTGAAAAATACTGGACGTGCTGTGTGTTTTATTTCTTGTCCAAAAAAAGAGAACAATAAATAATTCTATTTGTCTACGACTTGTCTTTTCCAGCATTATTCCAAGGGCTTTTGGTGTCCATGTTCCACACGAAATGGATAACAAGTAGAAAAAGCTAGAAGGTGAATTTTTTCTGCAAGCAACAAACTCTCAGTTTCACCTTTTCCTCCCATGGCATGGAGGAGTTTGAGGTGGTCCACAGTCATCTGCAGGATCTCTGCTTTCTCCAGTTTAGATGAACCCTGCAGGAAAAATGAGCAACATTTCACTCGGTTGCATCAGATTTTAAGAAGCTGGTTTACTATTCTGTCACTGAAATGGAACCGTTTGAATTGATTTGTTATTTGTGAGCAGTTACCTGTTTCTCAAAAGCACTGGGCACCAGCCTCCTGAGCTCTGACAGGCTGTGGTTGATCCGGTCTCTGCGCCTCTTCTCTATGATCTATACAACAAGAGGAGCAGGGAGACAGTCAGGGCCAACGAAAACAACAGGACTAAAAAGATTAAGATCCAAGGCTATAATCCACTCACCCCTCTTCTCTTCTTTCGGGCCAGAATCTGCGAGGCGCTGCCAGGAGACATGGACCCGGTGACTGGGCTGTACCATGGAGACAGAGAGAGAGAGAAAGAGAGAGATGAGGGAGATGGGAGGGATGGCATTGGCACAGAGAGAGACTTGGGAACTTTGATTCTCCTGCATATTGTTATTATTACCCTCCTTAATATGACACAGAGGCAGGATGGCACATCAGCTCCCTTCAATCTAATTTGTTTTTTGGGCACAGAACAGCATAGGAGCGCCCGGGAGAGGAGGGAAGACGAGATTGTTTTTGGTTTAATGCGTTTCTGGACATTAGTCTCAGTGAAATGACATGCTGTTCTCCTTTCCATCTGAGCAAAAGCACTTTTAGAAAGATGATTATATAGCCTCGGGGCGATGCTTTCGCTCGCATGGGGCTCCAACATGCAGCATGGGATCCGAGCTCCACCGAGTACAGTCACTCAATATGGATTGTGTTTGTTTGTGAACTCTCGTCTTACAGGCCTGAAAGCGCCTGACAGCTTGGAGTTCCCTTCAAACTGCCCCACCAGAGACTTATTGAGTTTCTATTAGATTTCAACATGAAGGCTGCCAATTTAGCTGTGTGTTTTTGTTTAGGTTTATATTTGATGGGGCTGACTTGAAAAGGCGGCACTGTCTTCTGTTTGCATGTCGCATGGCAATTTGATTTATCCAAACCGTCTTTAGTGTTACTGGCTTGCTTGAAGCTTGTGATGTAA
Source organism: Oplegnathus fasciatus (assembly GCA_003416845.1). Lineage (NCBI taxonomy): Eukaryota > Metazoa > Chordata > Actinopteri > Centrarchiformes > Oplegnathidae > Oplegnathus > Oplegnathus fasciatus. The sequence continues at coordinate 664,705 of NTHP01000330.1, forward strand.
CCAGTATTGATGTGAATGTGTTTTTGTATACTGCAGATGTTCCGTTACAAATACACTCCAATGAACGTTCCCTTTACTCCACATTTACGTAATTCCAGACAAGGAATCAGACTAATTCAGCTTAAAAGCGAAGTGGTATGATGACATGTAAATAGTGTGTGTTAGTATGTAATGGACTGTAGTCAAACAACTTGCCATTATAGGTCACATTTTCATTCAAAGGTTCAAAGGATGTTTTTCTTGCAGATAAAAAGTATTTTAGTTTGTAATTTACATTATACCTTTGTAGTTTCCATGTTCCAGCTTATTCCTTATATAACTGCATATATTTAACTATATGAATAATGAACAAACTATGATTAATTATATGAATTTATGACAAAATTGTACAACACTCATGTTTCTTGTATATAAGATTATAATAATACAGTAAAGCTGAAAAGAATAATTCACTTTATTTTAGCCTTTTCGAAATATCAGTATTTGTGAATTAAATCTCTCAAACAAAGTCATATGTTTGTATATCATATATTGAAGTATATTAAAATAATTTAATTGCATTCACTCACACACAGCGTGCCTCAAATGTTCCAACAAAATCCTCAGAATATTTGACTTTTTCTGTTTGATGTGACATCAAAGAGTTCCTGAACTGGACAGGATTAAATACTTAATATTGCTACAGCACAATCATTTGCAATTATGAATTAACCCAAAAATATTTGATGAATAAATTGTGAATCTTGACTCACAACACTTTTAAAAATGTGTTTGATCTGAAATTTTCTATATTAAATACATTTATTTTCAAATGATACCGTGTCAGAAAATTCTGCTCATGACTTCAACCCCTGTCTCCATGCTTCAAACATGACAGGCCTCATTTTTTACCTATACTCATTTACTCGCATGGGAAAGTAAAAGGTGCAAACATGACACAGTTTAATTGAGAGGGGAAATTAATGTATATTTCAGTGAATACAGGAGATTTGCTGCCAGAGGCCTGAAGTTAAACGTTGATCTGACAGCTCAGGTTTGTTGGAAGGTCTGTCAAAACTTTCTGCAATCATGTTAAATTACTTGATTACATTTAAAACGTCTGAGCTAAATGCAGAAAACTTCAAAAACTGACACTTTTCACACAGTTTTTTCAACTTGTTAGTAATTTTGTGCGTGACAGCATCCAAGTGTCAACATGCTTGTAAAGCACAGTTCACTGCCAGATATGTTTAGAGCAAATTTGTCTTTAGCTACTAGTTGCAGCTGCATACCATGTCATTTTCCTTTAAAGTGTGATTGGAGGGCATGTGTTACAACCTCAGGTGTGGTTGGCGGATGCTCACCAGTAGCCGTCTTCTTGTCCCACGTCAATAAACTCGTCTGTGTCCGAGTCTGGGGAGCTGTAGTCGTGAGGTCTCTTCATGTCTGCCCCTTCCCTCACTGGCTGGACTGATGGGTGGATGACGGACTGATGGATTTGGGTGATCCTGTCGGCCACTCTCTCCGCTGCGTGGAGGCAACACACTGAAGACCGTCTCCCCTCTGGATGAAGCGCTCACCCCGTGTGCCCCTCACTCTCTGCTTCTCTCGCGCTGTTACTTATAAAAGCCTTGTTGTCCTTAGTTACTTCTTGTCACTTGTGCTTGTTTCTTTTTTGTTGTTTCTTCATGTGTCTTCTGTCCTGTCCTCTGTGAGTCAGCAGTGCCACTTGATCGACCCCCAAGGGCCCATGGCAACTAAGAAAATTCACAAGCTGCTTTAGCCTTTTACTCTATCACTGGCATCCAATCATAGTCTCTCTCTCTCTCTCTCTCTCTCTCCCTCTCTCTGTTATTTCTCTCTTGGCTCCCTCTCTCTGTCACAGCCACCCAATGACAAAATAGGACTTTGGCAGTTGGGGCAGGGTTGCCAGTTTTGGCTCCCCCGCCTCTTCTCCCTGTCCCTCCTCCCTCCCTTTAATCTGGCCTTCCCCAGCTTGTCACCCTCCCTCCCAACCCCCCCGGCCCCATCTTTCCACCCCTTTGCTCAGTCATCCTCAGTCAATTAGCCTCCAGTCTCATCCTGCTCTCCTTCCTTCCTTCTTTCTATCCCCTTTTCTTTCTCTTTCTGCTCCTTTAATTATACTGCTTTGTAGAACAATGGCAGCGGGAGGGAGGGAAGGAGAGAGGTGAGGAGTGTGGGAATGATGGACTGTGAAAACACTCCGTCATCTGCAGTGGAGTGTGTGACAGTGCATAAAGCTTGATTCTCACACAATCACACAGGTGACTTGGAGAATGGAGTTAGTCCCTTTATCCTTAAACAATAGGCTACTTAATAGTGCTTTAATACTGCTTAATAAAGTATAAAATAATTTATACCTGTGGTTCCCAACCAGACAGCCCAGATGAGCTGAAGTACCCCTTCATGAACACCACACGTCATGTTTCAAATCTGTTCTTATAAGTGGATGTTTTAGCACTATTTAATTAGATAACAGTTGTTATTGCCAGTGTATGGGTTGCATTGGTCAAGTTTGCATGCATGCTACTACCACTTTTAAAATATATATATATATTATCCATTGCTTTTAGCTAACTACAACTGTTTATCCTTTATATTTATAGTTAGCTAATTATAAGTACTCCTGATTGGGAATTATACCATAAGGATTTACCAACCATGCAACTTCTGAGTATTGTTTTTTGAAAATGTGACTTTTGACACGTGTTTTTTTTTTTTTATTTAAATCATGACATCAAGAAAATCTGCTAACTATAATCGAGAAAGTTAGATCGGACCTTATAAATCCAAGTTCTTCCAAACTTTGTCAATATGTCTTGCGTGTGTGCCAGTGTGTGCAGAGATGAGGGCAGGTACTGAGGGGTCAAGAGAGGAATCAGCCCAGTGAGTGTCTGAACATCTGGGCTCTTCACTGGACAAGATAGCGCTCCCCGTACGCTTGCTCACACACACACACACACACACGGTTCCTTGCAACACTTAGTGTTTGGTTCCGCTGCCACCGTGGGAAGATTGCTGGTACAGATTGCCATGGAAACACGAAGCCCAGGCGCCCGTTGTTAGGAGCGATGCCTGACTGACCCAGCAGTGTGTGCATATGTGTGTGTGAAAGACGGAGAGAGGCCAAGTGGCATGCCCCCTTCCACACAATGCCCAGCTGAGTGTGTCTCTTCCTGCCTGGCAGACTGGAAGGGTGTGTTAGTTTAAACATACTACAATGCGTGAGTGCGAGATCCTTGTGCATGTTTTTTGAACAAATAAAGTGTCTTTTTTGTACTTAGTTGGGTCCTGCAAGTTGCGACGAGCTCTGTGTAAATAAAATCAGGTGTATTTTGATTTATTTCTCTTACTCCAGATGTTTCTTTTTCTTTGTCTCTTTTAAGATGATGTGCTTTCAGCAGCCTTGTTTTTCTGTTTATCTCACTGGCATTAGATGTAACTGAGCATTGCCCGCCTGCATTTTATCATATCATACGTGTAAAGTAATAAAGTAACTTAAAACATGTGCATGTGCGTGTGTTTGTAGTACCCAAGTGTCAGTAATCAGTGTGACCATCACCAGGGGGGATTATAGTGTGGTGAGTATGAGTCAGGACTAACAGAAAAGAGAAATCCCTCTTTCTCTCCCTCCCACCCTTCCTTTCAAACAACCCCC
>NTHP01000330.1:668421-679956 GCA_003416845.1 Oplegnathus fasciatus
CCCCCCCCGGTCTACATATCCTTTCATTACCAATCATTCCTTAATTCAGATCTGGATCTAATTTCAGCATCAGAAAACAGGGAAGAAAGAGTCTGAAAGAAAAGAGACATCTATGAAGTCAGGCTTCAGCCTCTTCTCTGTTGTTATTTTTATCACCCACCCGCCCTTCTCTTCAAAGAATAACTTTCCTCTCTGTATCACCAGTCTTTTTTGTTTTTTTTAAATGAAATCACTCTGCTTTCACTGGTCGCGTTCGGCCTGCCACACCTCCCAGTTGTTCCAGGATGAGGCAAGTTGCATGAAAAACATGCACGAAGTGGAAAGTAATTAAGGAGATGAATGAATAAATAAAAAAATAAGTTAATTATGAAAATGGTTTCATGGTGGGGGTGTGTGAAGGGAGGGTGATGGAGAGAAACATAAGAGAGAGAGAGTTGGCGCTGGATGGTGGGATGGAATTCTGGGAGATTTCTGGCGATCTTGCTCGGCCACTTCAAGTCCTCTCCCTCCCATCCCTCCAAACCACAACAAGGCAGCGTCCCTTATTGAAATTAACAAGCTCATACTTTTACAATTTGCACACACACGCACACATGCGCAACTCAAATATGAACGTGTGAACGCTCAGGGACATGCACACACACACACACACGGGCCATGAACTGATTCATACAAGCACACGCACACACGCAACTCCTTCACACGAATGCGGACAGTGCATACCCACAATTTATAAGTTACAAACACTCAGCTGCAATTATTGTTTCTGATGCATGACTATTGCTATTGTTTGAAAGTCTGTGAGATGGAACCAGCTCAGCAGGATATTTTGTTTGTGACTTTTTCTTCTGCATTCATGTCAAACTGAATAACTGATCAGATATGTCTCACTGCATGGTTGAGTTTGATTATTTGTACTTTGTTTTTCAGCAACAGGAAACCAACTTTCAGCAACCCTTTTTTCTCCCTAAAATGTAGATACTCCAGTGGAAAAAAACACTCAAAAGAATTTAACCTGTGGAAAGAGAAAAAAAGTAAACTTGTATAAACCATCAAACATCGAAATGATACAAAGAGACAGTCTTTTCATTTTATTCTCATAAAAGTGCACAATTACAAACAGTAGTGGTGTCAATAATATATCTGTATACCAGAGTCCTGTTTAACCCTCTAGAGTCTGTGTATGCAGTGGTGAATACCCTGAGGATTTGTTATTTATAGTAACATAACTTTATTTATATATCGTGCAGAGACAAACTGGGAAAACCATGTTCAAAGTGCTCATTTATGTCACCAGACCATAAAACATTTCTTTGAAAGAAATTTTTAAAACTGCAAATTTGGAATATTTTCACTGATTTACAGGCACACATAGACTTTTGATGAAAAAGGCTCAAAAATGCGTTGGCTTAAAATCACTTAAAACAAAACGATTAAATGGAAGGAAAAAATAAACTGAAAACACACCATAATATTTGTAAACTCAGTTTAATGCATGTTTGACCCGTATATGTATCTCAAAATGTCACGTTTTCCTAAAACAAAAACAACTGCTTTGTTTTGAGCTCACTGACAATCCAATTTTGAAATTTTTAAAAATTTTTTTGCCTCACATGTAAGAGAAAAAAAGTGGAAGATCATCTTTCAGTTTATCAGAAAACTTAAATATGGAGATACATGGTTTTCACTGGACAGCGATGATCTACAACTAAGTAACCAATATATTAAAATTTGTACGTTAATACAAAAGCATAGAGACAATATTGTGTTAACGCAGACCAAAAAGTTGAATTCACAAGTTTATGATAAAACAAGAGGAAGTACAAAAATGACAACATTTTATTACATGAGGGAGCACAGATGGCGAGCCACTGAATTGTTATTCTTTAACCATTCTTGCTTGTGTTTTTTTATCTTGTTTTTTTATATTTTTATCTTGTTTTTGTTCGCTTGTTGTTTGTAACTATGAAGCTCTTTATAACAATGGTTTACAAAGTGCAAAGGTTTTTCTTACTTATATTTATCCTCAAAAAATATGAAGAGACGTTAATAAGAATGGTATTGGTGTTATTAAGTATATCTTTTGAACAGTACCCAAAAATAACTCCTCACATGTAATCAAATAGCATTAGTTAAAATCAAATGTTTGTTCACTGTCTAGAAACCCTGCAGAGAATGTATGAAAGGCCAATTGTGGTCAAAGGAGCCCTGCATGGTGCCCTGCTGTAGGCAAGTGCTATTGACATATGCCCAAAAAATCTGTTGATTTCTTATTGGTATGAGGCTTTTATAGGAGTCAGCCTGTGGCTGGGCGCTCAGTTGCCGGGGTCAAGACTGGATTGGCATGGGAATTGGCACTGGAGCAGCTTGGCACTGTCCAGACTGGACCCATGAGGGAATTATTTGCCCTTCAGACACATAAGGAATGCCTGGGACCTGTGGCACAGCCTGTCTGGCCGTCACCACGATTCACTCGGAATAACCTGGATATATGAGGCACTCCTGGGAATGCCAGGTTTGTTCCTATAGGGTGTTTCCAAAGAGCTGCATTGTGTTTTTAATGATCTGATTGAGCTGATATGAGGTGTGAATAAACCTCCAGAGAAATAGGGTTAGACACAGTCAGTATATGTGTTTGAGATAGTGGCTGCTGTGATTTGAGGTGTCAAGAGGGCAGGAGGGCTGCAGTGGTGGGCCATGCTGCCTGTCAGAGAGCGAGAGACATAGACAGAGAACAGAGAGACAGAGAGAGAGAGAGAGTCCTCCCTCCTCATCCGGCTCCCCTACACACAGATAAATAAAGAGGCTAAAAGCCGAAGAGAAGAAGCAGAAAGGAACTTTTGTGGCTTCCGAGTGGGGTCCCTTTCATGGCGGTTCCCACAGTACTAGGCCTGTGATGACATTCACCATGTTTCACACACACACACACACACACGCTCATGGGCCCTGTGACTGTGGTGACTTTCGCTGGTGCCGGGCCCCAGACGGGACGGCGAGGGCCCCGAGAGCCACAGGCAGCCATTGTGCTGTCGCCGCGGAAACCAGCCTCTTTATGTCAGACATGTTTTTCTGTTTGTTTTCTTTTTTATGTCTTTAATGTGGGCAAGGGGGAATGTTTCCCCTCTCATCTCCTCCCCTCCCTCCTCACTGCTCTGCGTTATTTCCCCCCAATACCCATCTTCCTCCTCCTCCTCCTCCTCCTCCTCCTCCCACCAATCCATCCACATTTGTTTCTCCTCTTTTCCTCCCCACTCCTCTTCCACTCCCTTATTTTGCCCCCCACTTTTTCCCCCTGGAGATCGTCATTTGTAAAGCTCTTTGCTTAGACAGCCCATATCTTTGTCGTGGTGTTGCGGCCTCCCTCTCACTCAGCCCCTTTTTATCTATACTTCATGAGGTTTTGGCACAAACTGGCACTTTTCCTTCCTGCATTAAAAAAAAAACAAACAATGCGCACAACTCTAAAACAACAAAACCTATCCCCAAAAGAATTCTGCCTTTCCCACGCTAAGCCAATTTTCTTCACAAGATTAAACAAACTCCCAATAACAAAATGAAAGAAACGGGGTAGAGTGGGGGGGTGAAGAAAAAAAAAAGAATCTGGTTATGATTCGAGTCTCCAAAAAAGCCAGCAGAGGATGTCCCAAAGTCCTCCAATGAGAAAAACAAACCTGAAAAAAAGCCAACTGTTACTATTTTTAAGTGCTTGAAGAATGTCGTTCGGTGCCATGACTCAAAGGCACGCCGGCCCTCGTCCGTAATCAGTTCATTCTGACTGCACTCCTCCGCCACATCACACACAGGACGCAATCTTTTATGAGCCACAGTGAAAGAGGAGGAGAAGAAGGGGAAAGTGAAAAATGAAAGAGTTCAGGGCTAATCCACTGTGTCCCCTCAGCCTCTGCCTGATTTGATGACTGGGGGGGGGGTTTAAGACTCAGCTCATGTTAGCCATTGTAAAACTACTTCGCTCAGGCGTTTTGACTTGAAAGCTGACTATCATTCAAGTTTATGGAGGAGACTAATTTTTATTGCCTGGAGTCATGTGCTGCTTAATTCAGCTTTCTATTTTTGTGTCCAAAAAAACCTGCGATTCTAAAAGGAAACTGCACATGACATGTATTCAGAACAGTAAAACATGTGCATCTGTTGCTTGAAATTCAGAAATTTGGATTAATAGGATACCAGGTTGATTCAGAAGAGCCCTTGCAGGGTCATTAACCGAGGAGATGGTGCTCCATCCCTGTATTACGCTGCCCCAGACACCCTAGGCTGCTGCTCTCTGACAGCCTCTCACTTTCCCAAATCCCTCTTATAACTTTACACCTCAGATTACGGCCTTATCAGAGAGGCATCCAGCTGACACCTCGTTCCGACGGCAGCTTGGAAGAGCAGGCATAAGCCCCTAAAAACCAGCATAAAAACTTGCCGCCACCACACTGCTGGGTAATTTTTAGCGTTCCCAGAAGGGGATTACAGTGAGTGTGCGGGGAAAGACAGGAAGACTTTGATGGAAGAAGGATGAGGGTAATGACAAACATGATTTTCTTCTTCTGTGGGAGTTGGTACCACTTTTACTGGTCTTGATAGTGGCTTTTATTATGAAAATTTTACTAGAACTGAAATTAGTGGATGCATTGAACACTGAATCTGGATTCTTTTTCTACTGAAGTCAAACTAAGTCTGCATTGTTCAGTAAAACTAATGGACTGGATCAGTTCAGCTGATCTATAAACTTGCATACTCTCTATTAGTGTATTGGAGTGATTATCTTGAATAGATGTCCCAGTGGTTCCCATTCTGTTTTGTCTGACGCACTCCCACATCCCTGTCAGATGAGCTCAAGTACCCCTTCATCAACACCACCCGTCATGTTCCAAATACTGTATTTTCTTATGAATGGATTAAAAACATTTTGTTATTGAACTTAATTAATTAATCTTTTTTAGGTTCCTTCATTCATTTGTGCTACTGGATTGGCAGAGGATGGACGTCTGTACCATTTATCCATTACTTTAAGCTAAGCATTTCAACTGTTCATCCATTACTTATGACCTGTTTCATTCATTTATTCATTACTTTTAGCTAACCATTTAAAATGTATATCACTTATAGCTTGCTATTTCAGTTGTTTATTGTTACTTTTAGCTAATTAGCTGTTTGTTTATTGATTACTTTTAGCTATTTGAACTGCTCCCTTGCTAACTAGTTTTCACACATTCAGTTGTACATGTGTTAGTGTGTTACAACTAACTTTGTTGTATTAGCATCACACCAATTTGTAATCCTATTTGGCTATGTGACATAAATATGTAGATATGCCTTTTAAATCAAATCACAAGTATTTGAGTTTATTTGATTTAATTAGTTGAGTTTTCCTTGTACCAGCTGGCAACTGAAGAAGTCCCACTGGTTGGAACTCACAAATATAGCAGATCATATGTGATGCTAATTGTGCTCGCTGAATGCCACGACACAACTTGCCAGGTCACCACTTTTTTTTTTTAATGTGAACGCAATGGTGTCATTTTTGACATCAAACAAACACAAGACAATGCCATGACAAAGCTTGACTCACAGCACGGAGATATATGGACGCAGACAGACACGAAAGCTCTTACACACACTCAGAAAAGTACACACACAGCAGATGTTCGCGCAAAACTGGCTTGCTGAAAGGCATTCTTGTGTAGTGAACTAATTCTATACACTCTGCATGTAGCTCATGCACAAACACACGCCGTCTTTCTCAGACATGAAAACTTGCTTGAGGTCAAAGCTTGAGGACAACTCGCTAACTGTATATAGTACAGGAGGGCTTTGATCTCTGGACTTGGCTGTGGCAAAGACAGCCAGCCAGCGCTGAGGCCCTGCGCTACCGGAAGCTTGTGGTCTGGGACGGCTCCATTTACTACTCTGTTCTGGTGCTAAATATACAATAATAAAAAGGCTGGCAGATTTATTTCAGACTGTGATACATTTCCTCTCCAGCGAGGGAAGAAAGGACAGCAAGAGACAGACGTCTCCAGATCACCGAAGAACATTAAGTGATAATTACAGAGAGAGAAAGACAGAAAGAGAGGGACGAGGTTTCCCCCTCTCGCTTTTCTCTTCCTCTTCCTCTGCCACCACAGAGGAGAGTGGCGTCTCCAAACTAAAGAGGGGGCGCCCGTTGTATTAGACTCCCAATGATTGGCTGTGATTGCATTATCTGATCCCATGAGGGATAAAAGGACAGCAACACACATACACACACACACACACACACACCACATGCCTGTATTTCATTTCTCAATGATCGCTGCCTCCTCAGAAGTCAAACATGGCTTTTTTTTTAAAAAACATCTTTAGACATGTAGCCATAAAAGAAAATATGATTCAAATTCAAACATTGTCTTTATCTGTTTCAAGTCAGTTTTCACACAAGCATGCACACACACATACACACACTCATACTCCCCTATGTACTCGGCTTCACCACCAGTCCACCGCACTCCTCTCAAAGCTCTTTGATCCCCGGTCGAGGGTCCTCTCCGCGGTGCCTCTGTCTGAATTCCAGAGATTCTGGGATAATTCAAACGTTTCACGGCACATACTTGGTCCCCCCAGGAGACAGCGGCGGAGATGGAAAATGCCACCACGGTCTCTCTCCCTCTATTGTCCCTACTCTTTAATCAGGCCCTCTCTGTGGCTCGCGCTGCCACCGTGGTGTGTTGTCTCAGCCTGGGAAAATGCCGGCCTAAGTGGCTGTTATGTGCTGAGGCGCAGACCGCAGGGACCCAGAGGGGTGCTGCTGGAGCCCTCTGTGCCAGCCGTGGGTCTCACAGTGGCTAACACACACAATGAGTGAGGTCCCAAATCTGGATGCAGCCTTACATAACAGCCATCTCTACATCTATTTACTTTTTAGACTGGGCTTAAATCAGTAAATCATACGCCATCATAATCATAGGCGTAAGCCAAAACCCAATCATAAATCAGGAATATTATTTGTTCCTAAGGGGTTGCTGGGTGTAAACCAGCATTAAACTGCCACACAGATAGGGCAGTGTTGTAGAAACTCTAGTGTGATTGCTTGGCTGTGAAAGGTCTGTGGAGAGGGAGTTTCCTGCCCTTATGTCAACAAATGACCAAAACAAAGGCCTTGTGTTTCCCTGAGTCAGAGCAAGAAGAAGGTCGGCAGCCAGAGCTACCTCAGAGTTCAACTCATTTCAGCTTTGCTTTGGGATTGACTCGTGTCAGGGCTGGGCAGCTGGGTCAACCGACGGTTGGCCTGCCTTCAGCCGGACACAACGCTCCATCAGGTCAAGTTTACAAGGACTGAGTCAAAGCCTGCTGGTTTATACTAGTTTATATTTAGTGCTCATAAGCGTGAATAGAGTTTTTATGAGGTGCCGTAAATTTCATTTTCAAAAGAGGGTGAGTATGGAGGCTCATGTACGCCTACCCTGTGGTTTCTCCAGGCCACCACGAAGCCTTTGTATTCGCCCTGTTTGCCATGGGAAAATATCTGAAACAAATAAGTCGCTTGGTCGGCACCCATCAGTGTAAAAACACTTCTAAGAGCTGTGGATTGTGCTGAGAGGGTGTGGCGCAGTGCTGAAGGAACTACTTGTTTACTCTCGCTACGTCCGAAAATAAAAAAAGGAATTATTTTCTCTCCGAAATGGAAAGCAAATAAACAAGTATTCTTGAGCAGACAACGTGGGCAGGCGCGGGCCGCCTGCGGTTGTGCAGCGGCATGCCGGACTTGGTACGAGAAGGAGGGTGACACTTTGAGGTTCTTCCCCACAACATCATCACCATCATCATCATTGTCATCATCACTATCAATGAGTTTCTGCAATGGAGAAAAGCAGACACAACTCAAACGTCATAGAAGTTAGAGGGAAGAAAACATTTTCCTGTCAAAAACACTTAGTTGTCATCATGTATCTAAGGGGGGATGAAGAAACATTTCACTTTTAACTGCTCAATGATAAAACATTTTCCTGTGAAGTGAAGTGAAAGAGTTAAATTAATGGATCAATCAATTTGGAGTGCAACTAATATTGCCATGTAGCAGGGTTATTCCAAGATTTTAAAGAACACTGAGATGTACAGTAGATGAAATACACACAAAAAATACTTCAATAATCCTACTGAATATTTTTGTTGAATACTCCATGAATGGGTTTCATAACATATGGTGGATAAAAACAATGTATCATAAGTTAGGATAAACTAGACAATTTACATATGAAATCTGCATCTTGCTTAAGAGAAAACATTTTACAAACCTGGAACTTTCCCATATTTTGTGACCACACCACTACATAATCCGGCTATTCCTGAAAGTCCCATTGTCATATATGAAGAGGATACATTCATTTAGACCAAGCTGGATTTCAGATCTGACTGTACCTGCATCCCATTGTCTTAAATTTTACTAATGTCTTCTAGGTTCACGAATTAATTCCTACACCCTACTAATAAGGGATTTTACACGCATGAACATTATTAAACCCATTACTGTACATGTAGAGGCTGTACTATGGACAGTGACTTTAGATTCTGGCATTGAAAACAAAAGCTGAACCGAAAAAGAAAACATTGGTATTGAATCACTTGTACTGACACTGAAAAAAGTTCCACTGAAAAATAAAACAGGCATTTAAAAACACATCTGTGAGGGCCACGCCCCCGCCAGCCACCGATTGGGTGAAGGAAAAACGTCACTGACTGTTGAAACCGGAAGTTGTTGGCTAATGTGGACACGGGACAATGAACCTTGCTAATGTCTACCTTGGTGTTGTGATAAAGGTTTTCTCACATTCAGTCGCGTAATTATACAGGTGAGACCGAATTACATGTCCTCTTTATCTCACTGTGTGTCAACACGCTTCACAAAGAGCAGTCGGTGTTGTTAGTCTGCCGTTTTGTTTAGTAAAGTGTCACCAACTAGCTACTCGGCGCTAGCAACACAAGTTAGCTTGTAAGCAAACACAAGGAGCTATTTTACTTCTCTTTTTATTTCTTCTGTCAAACGTTTATCTAGTTGGTTTAACGTTTGTGTGTTTAAGCTTTGTTGTCTTTTAGGGCACTGAACCTTAGTGTTTCAAACTGCACAAACCGTATTAGCTCATCAAGTTAACTCATTTCCTACTTTCCCTTTAACCCATTTGGTCTTAGTACTGTAATAATTACATTTGTATACTCTAACAAAGTGGAGACATGACCTCCTAAACCAGAAATGTGTGTCACACAAGACCATAAAGTGTGAAGTTAATTTTTAATCAAATGTTTGGCACCACAGAACCAATATCTACCTTTTGCTGTTTCCCCTTTTTTAAACTGACACACCCTTGAATCATTGTGTCTCTCTCTCTTCCTTTTCCCTGGCAGAGCTCACTGAGGTGGAGACATGGAAGTGCCTTGCTACCTGCCCAAGCTGCTGTTTGAGCTCAATGAGCAGCGGAAGCGGGACTTCTTCTGTGACTGCAGCATCCTTGTGGAAGGCCGTGTCTTCAAGGCCCATCGTAATGTGTTGTTTGCTGGGAGCGGCTATTTCCGGGCTCTTCTGGTTCACTATCTGCAGGTGAGAATAGCTCATATCAGTGCTTCTCCATGTTTTGTTTTTTTTTTCTAGGAGAGGTGGGCAAGTGTTGGACATGGCTTCTTTGAAACAAAAGTAATGATTTGGCTAAGATGCTGTATTTATTATTGTGTTATCAATGATTACTTTAATGCCTTAAAATAATATAAAAGCACATCGCTTTCTATGGAAGCAGTGAAGAAGAATATAAGACATATATGACTTCCTCATGGGTGAATGGTGAGAGTTGGGGCACTCTGTAAGTAAACTGGTTTGGAGGTCTGGTCTGGTTTGTTAGCAGCTGATTCTCTTTGTTCTTGCAGGCCATACATTGCTCATCAAGTAGGGCATCCAGTATGCTGCTAAGATACGTACTTGTTAATTTATCAGAAATTACAATTAAAATCAAGCTTGCCAAAATCATTGCACAGCTTCTCCTTCCAAATCTTACTACTGTTAAAACATCTGAAGTAAGCCAGATTCAAACATTTGTATTCAAGTAAATTAAGTCCTAAATTGTCTTGAACTTCTCAAAACTTCTCTCTTTTCAGGATAGCGGACAGCGCTACAGCACAGCATCGCTGGACATTGTGACAGCCGATGCCTTCTCTATCATCCTGGACTTCCTTTACTCTGGTCGCTTGGCCCTGAACAGAAGCAATGTCATTGAGGTGATGTCGGCAGCCAGCTACCTGCAGATGACCGATCTGGTAAACTTCTGTAAGGGATACATTCGCTCGTCTTTGGAAATATGCAACAAGGAGAAGGAGAGGAACACAGAGAAGGAGAACCAGGCACAGGATGGAGGGATGGGTCCTGCAGACAGCGGCACTCCTCCTGCGACCATCTCCAGTGGTGCGGGGGCTGCCGAGCCTCATTCAGAGGCTGCAGAGGCAGATATAGGGTCGGGGTTAGGTCCAGAGTCTGTGACTTCGGCTAGAACCCCCTTGTCCATCCCCGTCACCACAACTCCAGGCACCAGCAGGGACATGGACAGCGACTACCATTCCAGGGAGGAATTTGCATCTGGGAGTGAAGGACAGAAGGGACACATGGATCAGACTAACCTCTCATCCTCTTCGTCATCTGCTTTGACCCCGGAGTTAGTGAACCCCAAGATAGAGTACGACCCCGATGAGGAGCTAATGGAGTCCCCTGACACCAAAGACCTGGCCCCATATCCTGGGCCCTCTCTCCATAACCCTCATCATAGCAGGCTACTTCCCCCAAGTCCCTCTCCCTCCAATGAGCGCTCTCCCTTGGGATACAGCCCTTCCTTTAATGCCAGGCAGCTGATGGAGATGCTGGCCAGAGGTGAAGGCCCCAGTCCTCTGGGGGACAGAGTGGGGCAGCGCTTTTCCCAAGGACTGGGTAGCAGCACAGGAGGGGGCAGAATGGATGAAGGTTTAGGGTTTGTGGGATCATCTATCATGGAGATCCAGTCTGATTGGCTTGGAGAGGACACAGGTAATTGGCAAGATCAGCAGAGTAAGGCCGCACATTTTGCAGTGCTGCCCTATTGAGGTAAATCTGAACTGTTGGCCTCTCTCTCCCCCTGTAGGTGATGGTTTGGTAGTGCCGGTGAAACTCCACAAGTGCCCATTCTGCCCGTACACTGCCAAGCAGAAGGGAATCATGAAGAGACACATTCGTTGTCACACAGGAGAGAGGCCCTTCCCCTGTCCCATGTGTGGCAAGAGGTTCACGAGACAGGAGCACCTTCGCAGCCATGCGCTCAGTGTAAGAACTCAGTGTGACTGCAAGATGTGTTATGTTGTGCCATCTAACCTGGTTTTGATATGTAGGCCTCTCAGTCAAAGGTAGCTTCTGATACAAAAGTTAATTGATGAAAGAATCGTAGATGTTGCCTTGTTTTCCAGCTATTTAGTTACCTACTGACTGTTTAGTTTTCATTACGTAGCCTGTTCAACAAAAACCTGCAGTTTATCCTCTCTTTTTTT
>NTHP01000331.1:5375-57777 GCA_003416845.1 Oplegnathus fasciatus
CACACACACACACACACCCACACACACCCGCACACACTTTTTGTTGGTCTCAGCCTCAGGAGAAGTCGTGTCTTGGAGTCAGAGCAGGATTTAGACTCCTCATTAATACAGTACACGTCAAATGTGTGCCTTTTGCCCGGAGACATGCAAAATCTCGAGTGAGCAGCCGAACAGGCCCATCGAGGCTACATCTGTGAAACCCAGTAAGTTCCTATCTGGAGGCAAATGTGACAGCTCTCTGGTACAGGCCTCGTAGCCACAGCCAAGTTGCTGACTCCTCCAATAGCTTCACCTCCTGTGAGCAAGAAATGCTGAGGAAGCGCTCCATACGGAATACCTATCTCGCCCAAAACAGAATAGCTAATGAAAGAAATATGAAACCTCCAGAATATATAGTTAATCTCTGTCTTTTCCAGTGGCTGACATAGTTCCACACTGAAATATAGCACATCCCATCATGTCCACACGCTGGCGTCTCCTTTTGCCACGCCGTTCTCCGTTCTGCTCGACTCCACGCTGTTCATCAACTGGGATTTAGCAAATGAGTAAATTTACAGCTAATCATCTGCCCTGGATGACTCACCAATTCTCATCTCCATGCTGATTAGTTGTTTCTTCCAGACACTGATTAGAAAATTTGTGATAATTACACTTGCCAGCTTTAACAACAAATAGAGTCCAGTTTGTTTGTCTTGGCAGTTTCGATTTTTTTTTTCTCCAAAGGGTTTAGCCAACAGAAGTCTGTCTTTAAGTGCCAGACAAGTAACCACCATTCTTTCCACAAAATACACTATAATGGAAATACATGTAGCAACTGTATGAGCAGAAATATGTAGTATTTAACACACTACACATACACTGAATAGTCTATTTACACACACACAAAACAAACCTATCCGACCATGTAACTGAACAAATGCCATTTGTGAGGTCATGGGCCTTAGGTGTCCTTTCTCATATGTACATTTAGCATGTGTGGTTGAGCTGGTATTGTTTGTGTTGGCATATTCCAACAGGGAACATCTGCACTGCATGAGCGTGTCATATAATCCTATTGTAGTATGGGTTATATAGGGCTTGGGAATTGACGTCACATCTCGCTACACCGTATGTCACATTTCTTTACAGATTTTTGAATGAGGATGAACAGTGAAATCTGAACAGATTTAATGCAGAATTCACAAGAAGTTGCTAACAAATAAGAATTAGCGGTGGTCAATTCATGACAGGAATTTTGAGACTTTCTCCCGTGCAGCAAAGGAATGTGTTGGTGTTAGTATTTACTGGAGTTGTTAATGTTTATGAGTTGTAGTTTCCGTATGAAATTGATAACTAGTTCCTGTTTGCATTAGTTCATAAATCTAGTCTATATCATAAATTAAAAACTGATTTCAAACCAGTCATTCAGAAAAAATTCAATTTCTAAGTAAACTTAAAAAAATGTAACTCACATTGATTAAGAAATTATATTAGTGTTAAACTAAAAATTCATCTATTTAAGCTTGGCTCACATACTTCCAGGTTTTAGCATTACAAACTGTAGCGCTTCCTGAAGCAGATCAGGTTTATAAGATTTGCAGCAGGTATTTTTTAGATGCTGATGAATCAGATAGTATTTGTTCAACATGGGGCTGCAGCAACATTTTGCGTTGTCAAGATGACGGTAAAGCAGCATTGCTAAATGTACTGCAACAGGTTATGTGGCATGTAGAGAGGGTCCTTATAAGACTCCAAAACATGGGAGGAGGGAATGGAAAGAAGCAATTCTGTCTCAAAGATGAAGGTGTAACATTTCCAAAACTATCGACGGTTTTATCGGACACAGACAGAGTGAGAAACCCTCGTTAACAAAGAACATTGCAGCAATAATGTTAGCATTATTACTGGTATGAATCCTTGAGTATGTATTATTCCTGCTGTTACAGTAAGTGACTCACAGCAGGTCTGGTGCAGAGCATTATGATTGTAGCAGCCAATCTTACACGTAGCACATATACTGGAGTTTTTTGTCCATTTACAGTAGTAATAGGAAAGGAGAGACGTAAACATGTATTTTTCTCCAGTATGTTAGAAGTGTTAAAAACCACCAGAAATCCAGATTGACAGAATGATTTAACTGTTGTTTCTTGCCATATAGCCTTCTGTCCTTTGGGAAGAGTGAGTCATTGCAGTATTAACACATTTTCTCCAGAAGATGCAGTTTCTACTGTTTTCCTATTCTGTACAATCCCCTTGATTTTAATAAATGTGGCTAACACAGCAGATGTATTCAGTTCCTCCAGAGTTCTAAATATAATTGAGCTCTGGATGCAGCAAAACAAGTGACATCAGATACTGCATATTCATCTTTCAGCAGCTCTGCCTTTGTTTATTAGTAGAACAGTAAAATAAATTCACAGACTTCATTATCACATGGGTAAATACTAATCTCCCATCGCGCCATTGTCAGAGTATTCAAATCAACAACTAAAAAGTTTCTATAATTAGACTGAGCCAAGTGTTTTGACCCTGCTTGTACGTTTAACATTTCAATCCATTAGTCACAACATCGTGCCTCCAACAGTCCCCTCACACAAGATGTTACTGGTTATGTGACCGGGAAGGCAATCGATGATTCACCATCGTCCCAGTGTCGAGTGTGACCCAGAGGCGTTGGTTGTTGTTGATACCAGCGAATAAGTATGAGACTAACAGGATGTAATGCACAACTGAAGAAGACAGGATCTGATCCCTCAACAGCACGAGTGCTCATAGGGCAAATAACAAAAACTCCCACACATGCACAATGATTCAGTAGCTGTTCAATAGTTTTACTGCAGCATGACTTATTAGTAAAAGCCAAGGAAAAGACAGAGAACGTTTCCATTTTGAATTCGCTTTGGTGCCAAATTTCATATTTTGGTTTTAAGCGTTTTGTGTTTTCAAGTCCAGGTAAATGCTCCCCTCGTGTGTTTTCTTTATCCATATTTAAAAAGAATGAGCAAAACATCCGCATTAACTGATGGTTTTAATCACTCAATCATATAACTCTCTAAAACCCGGCAAGCTGTCCCCATGCATGGAAAAAAAAACGTGATGCACAATATTCATTTTTCAATTACATAATCAAACTACAAGCTGTTCTCCCTGGGAGTGCACAGAAGGCACAACGGTCTTTGAACACATGAGCGAGGACGTGAAGGGGTCTGTGGGCCTGCACGAGCACCAAACTGTAAGTTGGCAAGGAAAGCAGTCGCGGTGGCGTGTCTCAGCGTGAAGGTTGCGGTTCTCTTTGTCTTGTACGTTTTCAGGCTTATTGCCTGCTCGGCAGTCCTGATGAGGGATCCTTCTTGGACTTGGTCTGCCCAAGCTTTCTACAGTTTGACATTTGTCGTCTCCCTTGCTTTCCCCTGGGTTGTAAGGTTTGGTTGTTATTAGGGTTGCAACTGATGATTATAATGCTATTAGATACTCTGCCAATTATTTTCTCGATTTATCATTTGATCTATGAAATGTCAGTCAAAAATGTCTGTTATAATTTCCTAAAGAATGTCTCATTTTGTCTGCCCAACAAAGACATTCAGTTTACTATCACATAAAAGAAAGAAAAGCAACACATTGTCACATTTGAGTAGCTTGAACTAGTGAACATTTGGTATTTTTGCTTAAAAATTTGCTAGATTATCAAAATAGTTACATTTCTGTTGCTCGACTTATCAGTTAATCAACAAATTGTATCGGCTCTAGTTGTTGGTGTGGGTTTGGCAGTAGGTTATTCTGATGCGTTTACTTCCCTGTATTCTCTTTATCGCATAATATATTACTTAATATGGTCACCTTGGTGTGAGCCCGTCCTTTCTACTTTCTCTGAAGGGTAATAAATACAGCCAGAATGACATTTTGAGGAGTGAGTGACTTTTCTTTTTCTTTTGCTGTCCAATCATGTGCAATCACGTATGCAGCAGCCACTTTCACTGATTAGCACCCCCTCAATCAGAAAGGTTAAACTAAGCAAGGAAGCAACCTGTTTTATGTTTGGAATTGAGAAACTTCCACCTCCACGTATAACAAAAGCGATCTTCTGTCCGTCAGAATTGTTTCAGCGGCAGACTGCATTTACAGATGCCCCGTGACAGCCTTTTAGCAGCCATGCATGACATCTTGACACTCCCGCATTTCTGAATAAACAAAAACACCCCCAGATGAGTGTGATTAAGCTCTCCTTTTATCAGCAAAGACTCTCCAAGAGGGGTAAATAACACACCCAACCATCTCTTCAAACTGAAGGTACTCTGCATCAAATAATTAACCAAGAGAGCCACAAAAACGAGCTATTCACATCGGGGCAAAAGCAAGTCTTACATTTTACTCAGATGAAACCAATGTGTCCTCAAGTAGAGGGACGTGCCATGAGAGAGGAGAGAGGAAAGAAAGTTTGATTAATTCATAAACTCTGGACTGACTGTGACTCATTCAGGGGTTGGGGAAGAAAGAGATGGGAAAGTAGTGGGTGGTCCAGAGATAAAAGAGGCCAGGAAGGGTGACCGATGCTGAAGGGTGGTTATGCATGGCTAGCTTTTGGCTTTTTTTTTGTCTGTCTACCTACAGTATCTGTCTGGCCCTAAATCGCTCTGAGACATGAATCCTCAGCAGGCTACTGCTCAGCTGTCTGTCTCTTAATATGAGCCTGGACAAAGACTCGCATATGTTCCTCCATGCTCCTAACCGCATATCTTTACACTGTACATGCAGACAAAAGCAACAGCCCATCACCCTCTCACCCGAGCCAACACAGCGACAGCAGCATTATCTTGTCTGGTGATTAAGTAAATGCAGCCTCTAAAGAGTAAGAAGCTACTCTCAGGCCATTAGTCAAGAAGATAAAAGTCCTACACCCTGTACCGCACCACTCAGCAGTATCTGCAGTCCTCGTTGGCCCCACTCTTCTTCTCACAGCTGGAGACAGAAAGTACCAAGCCAACGACCGGGGGGAAAAAATGACGCAATCTAAACTCAAAGCAGTCATTCTTGAGAAAACGCAGCTGAAAGACACGACCTTCGAAGACAAACATTCACCTGACAGACCCTCTCCTGACGGGCCAGAGACTCACATTATGTATTTATACCTGCAGTAAACAGAAGGGGAGAAATCTTATCAAGATTTTCAGCTTATGAACACTAATGCATTGTGATGGTGTAAGAAGAGGAATCCCACATGTGGGCCGGGCTTTTCACTTTGGATTTGCCGGTCCGCAGTCAGCGCACAAGGCCTCTGCTTCTGCAAGGATCCACAGGGAAGAGATTCCACAAATTGCTCATTCTACCACATCACAGTCAGTAACACTATGTTAGCTGCTCACGAGCTGACATCCTACAGTACCAATCACTTATATAAAGATTTTGCCTATTTTTGCCAATATGTCTTAGTTAGATCGGCATCCAGCGATTACTTTCATCAATTTTTTTTTTTTTTGATTAACTGTGCATCTTGAAAAAGGAAGGTTCTGGTCCAATGCAAGTATTCGATCATCACAAAAACTGAGCAGAAATCAATACAGAAAGTAATCAGGAAATTAAAATACATCAAAATAAATTAAAATCTATTTGAATTCTTGAATGCTTTCTGTATTGATTTATCCTCAGCTGTTTTGTGATTCTTTTGTGATCTCTGGAGCTTCCTTTGTATTTCAGTATAAGAAGTACAAATGTGAACTGCATTTCCCATGTGTACTTGCAGTAAAAAGCACAGGTGTGTTATCTTTAATATCATTATAAGCATTGAGATTCCCTGTGGTCAAGCATTTGCCCTGATTAAAGTCTACTGACAGCAAAATTTAGGCTTTTTGATTAAATAGTTGCATTGAACCTGCAGTAAGTGTGCCGAGCCTTCCTTTCTCAAGTTTTGATGTCTTTGGTCTTCTTGAATAAAGGTCAGTATTCTACATATTTACGGATAACCTAACTCGTGTGGATTGGATTACATTTGTGTGGAGTTTTGAGACGGTTTACAAGTTTAAGTGTAGAACATTTATATGTACAGGAAGCTTTTCAAAAGCAAATGTTATTAGATTAATGAGTTAATGTTGGACATATATATGTAAAACATTGACATTTATTCAAGTTGGGTTGTATTTATTTGTAAAATTGGTTGTTCAAATTGGTTGGTATTTGTTCATCACCCAAATTTATAAATCTTAATTTAATTTGTGGATCACAAAACACACATTTGTCACCGGTATTGAGACTAATTCATCTCCATATTCTTGCGCCGTAGCTTTGTGTTGTGAGAGCGGTGATCCTCTCAGAAGTATTGATTCATCGTTTATGAAATGTCAGTAATTGCTCATGGTCCAAGGTGACTATACGAAATGTTTGTTTTGTCCGACCAACAGTCCAAAACTCAAAGATAATTACAGTGAAAGAAAAGAGAGAAAATCAGCAAAACCTTTCATTTGACAAGCTGGAACCAGAGAATCTTTTTTTCCTTGATTCGCGATTGATTGATAAACGCAGTGATAAATCGCTTATCAAAGTTATTGCTGATTAATTTTCTGTCTGTCGACTAATGAATTAATAATCCCTTCAGCAGTCTCGATGCTGTCAAAGTCTGCATTTTCATACCTGAACACAAGAAAAAGTGGACTAGATTCATGAAATATATGGTAATCCTAATCCACCAGTCAAAGAATCTGTGAAACTGCTGAGATGTGAAAGCATTATTGTCCTTTTAGACTCCTGTACAGAAGAAACTCTGTGAGGCTCTATATATAGGTGTGCTAGTCTGCAGACAAGCAGCCACAGTCAGAACATGTCACTAGAAACTTTATATCTCTGTGAGGAGCTGGCAGACATCTTTGTAATATTGTTTCTGCACACTGAATCCAAATTATTTCACAGTTTCATCTTACCAAGAAGAGAGAATTTAGATTAATCAGTCTCACCTGTAAGCTTCCAGCACACAGGTATCCTTTAGTATATTATCTCTGTATTCAGTCTCCAGTTATGGCTATAGATTTCAACAGAGCAAATGTTTCTGCCACACGGGGGGGGGGTAACACGCAGCACAAGTGCAAGGAGACGTTTATAATTAAGCTTAGTGTTGCAAGTAAATATGAATCCAGAAAAATGTCGATCAAAGGAAAGTTAAAAAATCTGTGGTGCTGTAGTAAATGAAGGAGCTGTTTGCCCAATTTTGTGCACATAACCATTAGCAAGGATGAATAGTGACAGTAATGTGGGAAATTATATCACTGCAAATTAATTTTGCAGAAACAGAGATGGATAATGTCTGTTTGGGTGAATAACACATGCTAGTTGGTATTGGGCTCACTTGGGCAACTCATTGCCTCAAAGTACAAATAAGAGTGGGATACAGAGTTGTGATGTTGAGGAAAGCTGACATTTGCACCTCCAGTCTGATGCCTCTGAGCAGTCAGTGTGCATGTGGAGCACAGAAATGTTTGTCGGAGAGAGGGAGATGAGAAGGCAGAAGAGTTCCTCGGGCGAGCATTTACAATCAGCATTACCCAGGAGGCCTGTACACACTTCTGCACTATCACATCGCTCGGAGAGGAGCAACCGCAGTCCGTTTGACCCCCACTCAGGGAAAGAGAGGGAGGTGGAAATAGACAGAAAAACACAGTGGAATAAAAAGAACACAGACAGAGGAGAGACGGTTCCCAAAGACCTCAGATTAAGCCTTTAGTTTATAGAGAGGCCGGATGTGAGTAAATATACGAATAAATAACACAAAAAAGTGTGATAGGTGTAAATACTACGGAACAAGAAGGCCAAGGAACAGTTTTTAATTTATCTGTTACAATACCAGTGGTATGCATGTACTGTAGTAATCTGGTTAAAAAAACGGACTCACTACCTCCTAAAACTGTTTGTTTGTAGGTTGGCGGAGCAATAATGCACCTGCGACAATATCCCTGATGAAATGCGCCTGCAGTTCTTGTTTATAGATAGACTCCTGCCCCGAATTAATCCGATACTATATCAAAACAAAACACCAAGAAAGGACAAGACCCAGCCTGTTTCCACACCTCAACGTGTCGTTTCACTCAACATTAACAGCTTCTTTATTTTATTTATTTATGGGTTAGTGGTTCCTGCTTTTTATCTGTAGATATAAAAATACTCATTATAGTTCAGCATGTTTATCACTACACCTGTAATTATGAGAAACACTGTATTATTTATGGTCTCTGCCCAATTATAGTGTGCAGAGCGGCCGCCCCATGACTCCTACGGTAGCCTACATGTAGTAGCCTTGTTTGTACTGGTTTGTCACATTTTAGTGCCTTTACTGGCATGATCACCACTTTTGATGTCAAAACGTCCAATTTTCACACTGTGAAAGAAATAAAAAGAGTCTGGTCTGGTTCAAGAGCCGTTAAACCGACCTCGCAAGCATTCACCACCATAACTGCAAGCAGCAGAGCGGCGAGAAGAAAAGGCAGCAGAACTTCCATCGCCCTTCGCTCTATTCCCATTACAGAGGGGTTGACAGTTATATAATTTTGACACCGGCTTTGTAAAACTAAAAGCCATGTTGTCGTCCTGTTTGCCTGTATTCTGCGCACAGTGATGCAGCAGAAAAAACGGTGACAACGTGAGGTTTGAAGCTCTGAGACTGATCATTCGAATCATCAACATTTAAGGTGCAGCCCTCGAAACTGCAGTGATGAGACACTGACAAAGGTTGAAAAACTGCAGGTTTCTTTTCCCTGTTTTGATTTACGTAGATTTTTTTTTCAGTTTTGTTTGATTCAACTGCCTTTAATTTTAATGTGTGCAGACCAAAAAAGTTGACTCCACAAACAACTGCTCTTCAGTATCTCATCAAATATTGGTCTGAAACAGTTCTCACATCAAGTTGTTTCCATGCTTTTCATCATTTTCTTCAAATATTTCGCAAGAACTCAAGCTCAGATTGAACTGGGACTCTGCTGATGTCAACAATAACTGTTCAGCACTAGATTAAACTTCTCCACTTCTCTTCTCTTAACCCCTTCGCTGCAATGAACTTATCTATCTGTGTTCTGAGGCAACATACAATCTACTGACAACACAACTTTAAAGTACAAATGTAAATTGACCGTTTGCTAAGCCCCTCCCCCGATTGTCCAAACACAGCTTAGCAACTGCAACTCAGGAGGTTTGTCAAGCCTTGGAAACTGTATGTATGGGGTAAAAGTGTAAAAGTGATAATCTGCATTCAAAGAGGTTTGAGAATTTCTAATTTTGAGCCGTTTTGTGAAGGTTTTTGTTTCCAAACCCAAAAACACAGCAGTTAAATTTGTGCTCGGCTCCCCATATTTTAACGTATGACAGTCTGAACTTACATTGTTCTTATCACACTGTATTATAATACTAATAAAACTAAGAACAATGCTGTTTCTTTATTTCCATGTCTTCCATATGGATCATCAACTGGTGACTTTTTGCCTGGGACACGTAGCTTTGTTGTTGTTAGCACAGTATCATGTATGTAGCCATCGAGTGCATATTTAAGAACCATTTTTCAAGGTTTTTGTTTTAAAACGAGTCAGCTGGAAGCATTAAAAAGTCAACTAGAGACTGCGTTTTCAACCAACTCATGGAGCTAACATTAGCTTGATTGGCTAGTTACAGGTGATAAAATCTGCCAAACACAGTTGTCATTTCAGCAAAGACAAGCCGGCTTTTGTTTATTTGTTTCTGTCTGAAATCATGGACTTGTTGTTTTAAAGATTACTAAGAGTTTTCGAGTTGTAAATCTGCCACCGTTAGCTTTGAAAACAGAGTGCGAGAATGGAAAGCTTGACAGGCGTAGGGGCTTAACGAACGGCCAATTTGAAGACTGCTGTCTTCAGCAGCACTGACACATACCGTATATACAGTTTATAATACTGAATTCCAAAATAACAAACAAAAGAGAAAAGGGTGTAATACTTACAACCATACCGTTTAGGGACACCCAGCAGTCAGGGGGGAAGTCTTGGAGGAGAGGCACCAGATACTGGAGACAGCCATCCCAGTGACACAGAAGCAGCATCATCCCTATCAAATTAAATATTCTTACCACTGCACTGGCCAGGTCATAGGTCATATGGAAAATCTGCCAAAGAGAAAGATAGATGGAGAGAGAGAGAGAGAGAGAGAGAGAGAGAGAGAGAGAGAGAGAGAGAAAGGGAGAGACCTCAGTTAGACCTCTTCAGTACCTCCTTTGTTGTGTGTCATGAGGTGATACAACTCGAGCAGTCGACACAGATATACGGGCGTTCGGATTTAGGTCTGTTAGCGTCTCTGAAACATCACATGCGTTGGTATTTCAGGGATACAAAAAGATTTTTTTTTTAAAAGATTAAAAAGATACTTAAAACGTTCCCAAAAGTACAAAGTCACCTTTGAAGTGGAGGGCATGGTGTGCCTGTTTGGCCACCAGAGAATTTGGTTGCCGCCAGTGTGTGTGTGTGTGTGTGTGTGTGCATCTCACAGATGTTGAGCTGCATAATTCAACATGGCTGCTTTCCAAAACAAACTGACCAGCGGAGGAACTACACATACAGCACAGAGTAGGTAACGCAGAGCGAGTGAGGTGAATGAAATGCTGAACGATGACGGGAGCGCAGACCTCTGGAATAATTGTCCAGAACGTGTGTTTTAGTGCCACGAGCTGGGGCAAGTGTTACTGCCGGTGTGGCTATTTAATGAGAGCAGGAGGTTTCAGAATAGAAAGCCATCAGCAGGGTGAGTAAGCACATGTGTAATGTGAAGCGGTTTCATTTGCATCGGATCTGGGCGAAGAGAATTGACTCACGCCCGGTTGGCTGTGGCACTAATTCAGAGTTTCTCATTAGCATGAGAAACCCATTACTTCTTTCCAGGTTAGTTATTCCATAATCGCCCTCACACCTTCTAAAAAAGTTAAATATGAAAAAAAAAATAGATTGGTGATTGCTGATTGGTGGGTTTTGCATAATAAACCTGCCTCATTTGCCAATTTGTTAAAGAGGTTTCAGGTAATTATTATCTATTTTTAAGTTGATGGCTTTCCATTCTCCGTAAACTGCCAATTCCACTTATCATAAATGTAATGACAATTTAATTGGGCCTCGGGGTATAGTACACCACTCTGTCAAGAGGTTAAAAAAAAAATCACACAGAGTGAGAAAGAGTGAACTTTTTGTTTCAGGTAAGTTTTTCCACACTAATGTTAAAAGTTTGAACAGAGTTTCAAAGTTGTAAATGATAAATTAAAAAAATCAAGTACTTGAAGTAATAAATAGATTAAAATGAAGGCATACTGTAAAAGACGCTGTGGGAGGTATGGAGGGTTGAGTGTACTGTGTATGTACAGGACATTACAATATAATGTATTGAAATATTTGACTTGAGTAAGAGATTAAATGAGCAGTAAATGTTATATTGAACATTTTTTTCCAATAGAATCTTTTACTCTGTATTTAACTTCAGGTCCAATCATTATTTTGGTGTTATCAGCCTTTTATTCTTCTCCTCAGTTCTATTTTTGCTTTTTCTGGCTCGTACACCTGAGAATTTGGAAAAACACTGACCACTTTTGACCAAATTGCAAAGGCTACTTACTTCCTCTTCTCACAGAGTGCAATCACTCCAGAAAAGAAAGAGAGCCTCAGCATGGACTTCATATTGTGCTGACATGTATTTTGGCATAATTCTGAACCGGTTTAGCCATGCGTATGCAAAATCTGCCGTTAAACCCCCCCTCCTCTAAAACCCAGGTGTTTTAAAAGCTCTTTGAATCCACATCTCTCCACCCTGGCCCATTGTGACTGTCCTGTAACCTTTTCTGCACAAAGGACAGTGTCCACACACAGACAGATGAGAGAACAAGAGGCTGAGCTGATGCTCAGATCCCTCTATGGTTCAACTCATCTACAGGGAGATACAGTGCACTGCCCTGACAGGCTAAAATTAGCCACTAGCTTACAGGATGGCTGTCTCAATGCACCCAGTATCTCTTCTGCTGCCTACATCTTTATTCTTAATTTAGCAGAACTCTCTCTCCCTCTGTTGTGTGTATGTGTGTGTCTTCACATTCATCATAGTTTGATGACATAATGGGAGAGAACAGCAGACACAGGGCAAGACAGACAAAGAGGGGATGGGGGAGATGAAAAAACATAAAGGTAACTGATAAAGGTACACATTTATGGAGAATTAAAACGAGACTGGAAAGCAGGAAGTAGCACTTTGGTCCCTCTTTGAATTGCAAATGATTCACACCAGGCAGAAATAGAAAAGGGTCGACTGCTTGTCTGCACTTTCCTCTTTCAACTAATGCACAATCGAAAAACACAACAAAAGAGGCTCTGAAAACACGGGGGTGCAAGGCTTTTGGAGAAAGCAAGTGGTAAGGTGACGTGTGTGAAGGTTGCAGAGAGGTTTTACAAATTCCCAGGGACTGTTTCACTTTGCTGGGAAGCCTCCGCGACCTTTTGGGTCACACTGAGTCACCAGGGGCAGAGAGGAAAAGATGTAGAAACTCATTAACACAATGTGGGATTTGTTTGGGTTTGTATTTCAGGGGCACCGGTTTGAAAAGTGCTGCTAGTGGCAGCAGGTAGCCACGAGGTAGTAGTCTATTAATAGAGTTCTTAATAATAGAGGCTCCAGGTGTAGATCACTGGTCAGGTCGCAGGATTATACAGGATAACCTTCATTGTGATGTCACAGGATGAATTTTAACTATTTGAAACAGTGAGGTGTTTCAGTTGTTGTAACTCTACTAGGACAAAAACAATGTCTCCATATTGCAATTTCATTTTATGTGTAATAATACAAAGAATATAATGTGTTTGTGCAACTTCTCTGTGCATGTTCGAAAATCTTCACATGCATCCGACCTCTTTTAATCACACAGTAAAGGCCTGAAAAAACAAGAAAGTTAGACAGGAGGTTAAGGAATGAGAGAGTTTATAAGTTCAGGTTTAGAGAGTACACTGAGGTCTCACTGAAGGAAATGAAGGTTATTCAGAGGACGAAAGTTCCTGTTGTAGAGAGCGGCTCCTACTGTACGTCATTCTCAGGACATGTGTTGCACTGAGGCCACAGAGAGGGAGACAGCAGTGTGTCTGTGCAGCACACAATGTTGATGGAGAGGATTAAAATATAGGCCTGCTGCTGTTTTGGTCAACATGTAACATCAGGGAAATCAAACCAGATCTAAAAATACCACAGCACTGACGATGTTTGAGCCTTTTTACTGAATCTGTCAGGTAAAAGAAACGTCATCCTGTTTGAGGAAGTTACTTTGGAGTTCAGTAAAATATCTAGCGACTACTAAACTTCTAGCTTGAATGAAATAAACTTAGAAAATGGAGTCTGGCTCTGGAAACACACTGAAGAATAATTTCCCTGTGATTTCTCTGTACGTCAGGAAGCATAGAGAACTGTCGAAAATCCAATTTTTTATATTCAATTTACAATGATATAAAACAGGCATAATGATGATATGAAACAATGATATAAAACAGAGAACAGGCAGTTAATTCTCACAATTTGGATTTGGATTTGGACTTTCTGAGTTTGGTCGCCTCTCTGCGTGTTTTTGAGAAGATGTGAGCAAAGCTGCTGTGCAAAAGCTGCATTAGTATAAGCTTATGCTCTGTTCTGTCATGCAAGACCCTGCTTCTTTTTGCAGTCCTGTGCTCCCATGTGTTGTTGTGCTGCTCCTTCATCAATGTATTGATTCGATTTTGAGACTGTGACACTCGTGCTTGTGTTGATCCACTCGGTCTAGCCTGGCTCGTGTAATCCAACACATTTACTTCCTTTGGTGCAGCGTTTGTGAATTTGCATGATTGTGCCCCGTGTGTCATAGGTTGAGAGGGGTCCTGTAAAAATCTTCAACCGTCTGCTCACATTACACTGTGTCTACCGGAAACGATCTGAATTCATTTGTGCTCTCTCTGCCGGTATAAACTCTTATAAACTGCATGACCACAGGAAATAGGTAGCGCTGACTGAGAGCCAAAAGCACCACCAATACTCTCGGCTGGCATTGGCAAAATATAGGCTTAGTATTAAGTGCATCAAGCTTAAATTTGACCGGGGACGGGGGCATAGGTCGGCATAATCCTCTAATACAGTGGAGACAAACAGCCAAGATGTGATGTGATAGCGGCACAAGGTCACACGATGGTTGTGTCCAGCCAGCACAGCGCTCATTCACATTTGGCCCGTCCCCATCCATTCAACAGTACGGTACGGTAGAGTAGAGTAGATGAGGATTGAATATCAACTTGGGAGGTATTGTGTGTTTACATACACACTTCTATAAACAGGATTTATAATACTGTTGGCACCAAAGCTTGTATCAATGCCATCCATACTGTATCTTATGGAGAATTGTTACATTGCAGCTGAATAATTCAATAAAAATCACTTACAGTTACAGTATGAAAGAGGTGATCCGACATGTGTTTACTTAAACTTTCAAAGGGTTTACACTACAGCAATCTGTCAGGTTGATGTATGTACTGTACACTGACTTTCTGAATCTGATGTGCGCCGAAAAGAGCACACAGGAGAATTACTCATCACCAAGCTGTGGGCCTCCACACGCAATTACAAAGTGTTCTTTATGCATCTTCAAATTGGACATGAGTGACCTCTGTTTGAGGTTAGTGAGGATTAGCGAGGGACTAATTTGAGGGGATTAAATCCACCACTGGCTATTACATTGAAGGATGACAAAACTGCTTCCAGGAAAATCTGGAATTCTCCCGCTTAAAATCGTCTTGTAAATCTCCTTTTGGATCTCTCTTGGTTTTGCTTAATCACAAAATTACAGTTGAACTTGGATTTGAAAAATCATATTATCATGTAACGGGAATTCACTGGGATTTAGCGAGTCTCACATTTTCTTCTTCTTTCTCTCTTCTTCTATATGCAAAAAAAAAAAGTTTCTTTTAGTATATAAAAAAAGCAACAGAAAACTCCTGAAGACAACGTATGTCTTAGCAGATAAAGCTGAATATTTTACATACACTGGAAATAGACTTCCAGTGCCATTCTCTCCCCCCCAAAGAAAAGCAGCTTGCTGGAAGTAATTACAATCCACATGACTGTAATGCCTGATGCGTAATCATGTTCATATATGTATAGTTCAGCAATAAATAAACATAAATAGAGTTGGCATTATTGCAGTGCTTCAGGCAGCATAATGTATGCTCTGAAAAGCTAATCAGTCTGCAAATCTGTCTACAATACAGACTAGAATAGAGTAGACTACACAAGAGGAGGAGAGAAGATAGAAAATCTTTTTGTTCTACATGTAACTTGGTTCTTTCTAAGCCATGTTAAGGCTGTGTGAAAACCGCAGAAGCGTTGTTTCTGCATAAACGAAGCTCTGGATCTTCAGCTCCGAGCAGTACATTTAGGTAATGAGGCCCAACAGTAATTTGTAGCCAGAGACTTAATTAAAAAGCAGGTGGTGATCAATGGGATCTTTACACAGGCAGAAAACAAGTAGTGATCTATTAATGTAACAGGGAACCCTTTAAAGAGGAGGCCATTATTTCCTCACTGCATGCACCCCTGCCTTACATGCACAGTGAAGCATGATATCTACTGGTGAGTACTAAAAAGTAAGTAAAAGTACAGAATTAGTACCAGTAAAATATACAAATAAATGTGGAGTAAAAAGTACAATATTTCCCTCTAAAATGTAGTGGGGTAGAAGTATAAAGTAGCATGAAATGGACACGCTCAAGTAAAGCATAAATACCTCAAAATTGTACCTAAGTACATTACTTGAGTAAATGTATGTAGTTTAGAGATCAGTTATATGCAATGGTGCAAAGTAACTATCAGTGAGAAGACAAAGATTATTAAAAAAATAACCTCAGTCTCAGTTATTCTTCCTGATATTGATTTAGTCATCATAAATACAAAACATTCATCTTGTTTATTTGGTTACCATTTTGCGTTGTTACAACCTGATGGTTGCATCATTTCAGCCTTTAATGAAAAAGAAACAAACATTTGACAGTCACTCTAAGTCAGAGCATATCTAGTGAAGACAATAAAATATTTGCATCGCTGCGCTCACCGCCAATAAAGAGCCACAAAGAAAAGAATTGTAGAAATAACAACACATTACAGCTAAAACTCATTCGGAATCACACATTGAAGTGTTACCCACAGTTTGCTTTCTTTTAAAGTCTGTCATTTCATTTCCAGCTTACGAAACAAATGTCAGACTGGGGGCTTATTTTATTTTGTTGTATGCTAAAGTCGCTATTTTTCTCTTGTTTTTTAATTTCTATTTCAGGTAGTTACTTTCATATAAATCCTGCAACACATTTAATCTGCAAATGTGTGAATGGAGCCTTGTGACCTCAACTGATGCATATTCTTGGTCATCAAATACTGCTAACATAAACTCAAATATCACAAATTAATGTGAAAGTGTTTGAGTGTAGGATCAAATAGACTGTACTGTAAATATGGTGATACTGTTCTTTACTGGATTAGCTCATACCAACCATCAATCAATAATTGATACATGCATTCATTGAACTGGAGAAGTCATCCCTTGGTTATGTGTCAATCACCAGTTACAATAAAGACGTTCTGCCCAAGTAGCTCTTTCCTGTGGGAGTTCATCCGCTCTGTTTTCCATCATTTCTGTGTCCGTCAGCAGTATTTTCTTGTTCTTCCACTAAGCACCTCGCACTGTACTGCGAGCGTAACTGCCTTGCCCGCTGTCTCACCCGCTCTGCGTCTATTTTGGTCGTGTGAGCGTGATAACCTCAACACTACTGTTCCGCCTTAATCTGTGCTCAACCGTTCAGAGCTGCATTGGCAGAGGCAGCATCCTCTGGGGCAGAAGCTCACACAGCCACAGGGGTCACATTTATGATGTTTTCTGCATGGACTCTGCATTGGCGGATTGTGTGAGGATACTGTGTTGTTGTGACTTCAGGACAGTAAACATGAACTTAAAATCTTATATAAGAATCCTGTAGCTCTTCTATCAGCACTTACATACTCTGACCCACAGAGTGTGTTAAGCCTTGTTTTTGCCATAATAATGTCCCCATGTGGACATTATTCTGAGAGTCTGTAGGGATTAATGTATGCAGTTAATGTATGCAGGTAATTTATGCACATTCTTTTAGAAAAGGCTTATAAAAGTCGACTCTATGCGGGGAAAGGCTCGGTGCATCAGGGGAGCAAGCAAATGTATTTATGGATGAGGAGGAGGTTGAATGTTCTATTGATTTGTACCTGTAACCTGAGCAGCCGTAACAAAATAACAACATCAGCTCAGCTCTAAGAAAACATGTACACATGACTGACATCTCCAAAAACAAGCAGCACTTATAGCTCAGACAGCGGCTCCTGTGCATTGATAACCCGTCAGTGAGAAAATTAATACGGTATGTGCGGACATATTGTTCCAAAACATGCCAGTAGGCTCGAGAACAACTGTTTCCCCACATGACCCATTTTCCCTCCAATTGTCTGGTTATGCAAGTCTGTTTCAGCGCGACAGTTTGACAACATCATTCCAGGAATTAAATCAGTGTCCTCAGTCAGTCAGTCTATGATGGAGGGAAGAAAGAAAGAGCTGAGAGATAACAGGGAGGTAACGGAGAGGCATGAGACATCGATCCAAGGCACTGCTGCCCGCTGTTCACAACAAACACATTCATTCTGTAGCATATTTAGAAAGATAGACAATAAGATTGCAATTATGTTTGATTTTAGTTAGCGTTATTCGTCTGCAATTGGAGTAGATATACTGTGATATGATTTCTTATATAGTGAAGCCTCTAGGGACGACACAGTATGAACGTCTTACAGTACATATTGTATTTGTATTGCTTTATATTACCTCTTAGTGTAATAAAATCTGCAATTACTGATTTTTTTGGCCACTTACATGGCTTATTTACACATCCAGTGGTTGCGTAGCAACATTTTTATTTGTTAAGAGTTGTGTCTGTGTCCACCTGATGAATGTAAGTCCAATACAAATTTTTCTTTTAGCTCTGTTTCTGGTCTCCACCAACTCCTGAGGGAAATATCTGGCTCTTTAGCTGCTAAATGCTCCACTATGTTCACCAGTTAGTCTCCAACTGTGTCTGTCTGCCGTTTGGTGCCGAGCTGGTAGGTGGGTAGACAGTGGGTTTTTAGAGCTTTTTCACTGAAAACAGCTGCCTTTGCTTTCTTGCCAAGAGTTAGATGAGAAGATTTATACCACTCAGATGTCTGTGTCTTATATTGGGAGTTAGAGCCGGGATGGGATTAGCTTACCTTTGCTTAGCATAAAGACTGAAAGCAGGGGGAAACAGGTAACCTGGCTCTTTCCAAAGTTCAAAAATACACATACCAGCATCTCTAAAGCTCATGGTGGTCGCAAAAAATGTTCCAGCACATAACTTCCCATAAAATCACAGCTTGTTGTTTTTACATTTCTGTTTGTTTATGTATTAAACAAGCCATGCTAGCTGTTTCCTCCTGCCTCCAGTCTTTATGCTAAGCTAAGCTAACTGACTCCCAGCTCTTGCTCTATACTTAAAGCACAGATATAAGAGTGGTATCATTTTACTCATCTAACTGCAAAAAAAAGAGATATCTGAAATAATATCTGAAAAATGAAATAAATTATTTAACAATCTACATTTACTGTAATTTTGAGTTAAAGTATCAAATAAAAACTTTTTGTGCATTTATTATTTGAATTTTAACTGCACTTAACAAACACAGAGAATGTACTGCAGGACGTCAAGCAAGAGAGAGAGAGAGTAGAGCAAGATGCGGTTTTTGCAAGTGTCATGGAGGAGTGAAAGAGAGGACGGGCGAGTGTTGTAGCTTGAGTTGTGGTTGTGCTAAGAAGGCAGTCAGGGAAGATTAGCGCCCATGTGAGAGCAGGAGGGATTTGACTGGATTGCGCAGGGTGACCTGCTGTGCTCACGTTAACATCAGCAAGATGGACCCTTCCTACCACACTTCACAGCGAGACCTCACAATAGTAACTTAAGATGGCTCTAATTGTAGCCATGTTTCATACTACTTAAAGATACGTACTTGTAGTACAAACAGCAAAACATCAAGTGCTATATAACCGTAGCAATACAATAGTACTGTAAGTACACAGCCCTATGGGGGCGGTATGATGTTATAATCAGTCATATAACCCAGAGTGGAGCAACAACACATTATCTAGTCTCACATACCTCTGACTATGTTAGCTGTAACTACACTTGATATGCTACATAATCTAATCTGTGCTGCAGTCACAAATGGACATCCATAATAATGCGTCTCTATGGTGTAATAATAGTTCGTTGCCATAGTGATGCCCCTATACGAGACGATGTTAGCTGTTGTGTTTCATATTAACAGCTAGGCTTCAGTAGACGAGTGCAGCTGTCACATGGCAGATGGATGAAGGGTGCTTCAGTAAATCCATCCACTACAACGTGAACTCTTGGGAAGTGGAAGTAGAAGAAGCCTAAATGCTTCACTAGTTACTAATTAATTATTTTGCACAAGACATCATTACAGGATGTCTGCCATGAGTGGTGTAACTCCCCTCTAAATAACAAGGGATCATTAAGTGGCTCATGGAGAATCAGTCAGTCAAGTAGCACACAGATCATAAGAGCCTTTCTCAGCTAACTGCCAGGGATCACCAATGCATCTGCTTTCTTCAGTATGACCCCCCCCCTCCACCCCCACATACCTCCTACACACACACAGCAACCACCAACAACAGCCCAGCGAATAAAAATAACCGAGATTAGCCTAATCTCCACTCTTATCACTTTAGCCCCCTCCCAAGACTATATCTGTCATCTGTCTGCTTACTGTACTGTGCACACCATGCAGAAGGAAACTTGTGTTCACGGGGGGATATCCCATGGGGACGGACGGAGGATCAAAGCTGCTTTCACTGACTCTCTTCTAACTCTGGAGGGGGTTAATACAAATCATGGAGACATTGTTGCCAAATATCAAAATACGACATGAGTTTAAAAACAAAGTTAAGCCAAAAATAAGCAGCAGATGTTGGAGGAAAATAGCAGATGTTGATTTTGTTTGACTGCTGTGGGGCTGCTGATACAGTTATACCCCAGGCTCAATAACAGAAGATGGCTGATGGTGGTTTGAGGGTACTGCATGTATCGCTTACTACTCTAATTCAGTCATTTGTTCAGCATAAAACCTGGTTCCATTTATCTTTCAGAGAATATTTACGACTAAAACACTTATTTTTATATTGCACACGACTCTGCCCCCTGTCTAGACAAACTATTCTCTTTTTCTCAGTCTCTGCCTCTCGGTGTCACTGCCTCTCTGTCTCTCTGTCTTTACTGTGCGGACATGTCCGTTTATATCTTACATCAAAGAAAAGGCCGAGCTGAGAGACAGACTGACAGCGACAGTAAGAGATGAAAAGACGGAGACAGAGAGAAATAGAGGTACTCCCAGTGGAGGAGTATACGGCATTTTAAATGTCATACATCAGCTTACAGTGACAGTGTGATACAAAGCGACCTGTAAAGCCAGCAGTATATAGGCTGACTAATAGGAACCTAAGCTCGATTAATATGATCTATCGGCAGTTTTTTAAAATCACATACATACTTTAATTCTCTCAATTGCCTCAGCGGACGGAAACATCAGTTTATAACAGCATGTCTCTTAGACCTTAGTTTTGTTCTGGAATTGATTCAGCTACAACAGCAGAGTTTAGCACAATAGCAAGAAGACATTTTTTTTCATAAACAGCAGCTGTCAACATCTATCTAGTATCAAGTATAACAGTTATGCATGTCACATCAATGACAAGGTGAAATTATCTAATTAAGTTTAAACACTGTCCCTTTAACTGCTATAGGGTTGCACACGTGACCAATGGGTTCACATTTAAACACTTTAAAAACACCAAATAATTCTCTTCTGAAATTTGGCTAACCATGCATGTCAAAAATGTCAACTTTTCATGAAATAAGAAAACCAGCTTTGTTTTAAGCTTTGTGAACATTGATTTTTTCAGTTTCAGTGAGTTTTTAGAGGGTTTTATAGTTGAAGACATTAGGGAATTTTCTCAAACCAAGAGCTGTACTGTACTATTGATCCTTCAACAAAATGACCCAATATGGAAATACATAGTTTTCACTTGACATAGTGATGTGTTTTTTGTTTGTTTGTTTGTTTGTTTCAAGCTTGAAACATATGGATGCTGACAATCGAGCCTATTTTTAACCTATATTTCCTCTCACTTGAATGCGTTCCTACCTCCCCCTCTTCCTGTTCAGTCTATTTATGAAGGTATCTAAAAGACACGCTTTGGCTGTTTAAGTGTGTGTGTGGTACATCCAATATTTGATATATCAAGAGCAATGCCTGCACGCCACCTCCAAACCACACTTTTAATAATTTAACCAAGAAATTTAATAAAATTGTGTATTGGAGTTGCTATGCAGGCGTTACTGCTGACATACTAATTTTAGTAACCTCGTATTTATAGCGACGTGTATAAAATGACTGTATGTTCTTCTATTTTGAGACAGTCTC
Source organism: Oplegnathus fasciatus (assembly GCA_003416845.1). Classification (NCBI taxonomy): domain Eukaryota; kingdom Metazoa; phylum Chordata; class Actinopteri; order Centrarchiformes; family Oplegnathidae; genus Oplegnathus; species Oplegnathus fasciatus. The sequence continues at coordinate 26,922 of NTHP01000331.1, forward strand.
TGATTCAACAAAGCACAGAAATAAAGCGGAGCTGTGGCGCTATAATCAGTGTGATTAAAACTATATTTTCTCTCTACTTTAACACCATGCATCTGACAATTAACTCTGTACTCTAAACCATATGGTCAAGCAATTAACACTCTCTACTGCACTTAACGAGACCAACTAGCAGCAGAAGGAGCGCTGAGTGACTTGGCAAGGGAAAATGGGTTAAATCTACAGGGGATGGGGAGAAAAACTCCTTCTTTCAGGCAGTGGAGTCTGGGATTTTCCACCCCGTGGGCCAAGAGTGAGCTTCCCTCAGTGAGCTGAGCAAGAACATGATTCAAGGCACATTATGTTCATCGTCAGAGAGCCGTGTCTTAAAACAGAGAGGACAAGAACACAGACAGCATGAGAGGGAAAAAGCATTGTCCTTCATTTTTGTCTGCCAGACAAAATTGGACTGGAGGAGTCCATTAGGCTGTTGTTTGTGTGTTTGTGTGTGTGTGTGTGTGTGTGTGTGTGTGACTTGCTTGTTTGTGTGTAGGTGTGTGTGTGTGTAACAGAGTGAAAAGAGAGAAATGGACAGACAGGGACAAAGATAATGTTTGTTTTGGAGAAGATTAATTAAATTTAGTACTACCTTAATATCTGTGAGAGAAAGATAATTCACTTTTTATATGCCTTAATATATTTAATGAAGCACGATCTAAAGCTAAAGTATAGTTTTTATTTTGCATAAATACAATAACACATTCTTATACATTGTATTTAACATTGATGTTGCTATGACGCAGTGGGTGCCTCTTAAACAGGGAAAGGTCCCCCCTCATGTCAAATGTGTGACAGGCAGATTGTCACACATAAAGACACGTGGCAGAGCTCTTTAGCCCCCCGCAGGCTGTAACTCCCACACTAAGGACAACAAAGGTCTGCTTAGCCTCCAACAGCCTGCCCGGTCATGCTCTGCAGTGCTATATGCAGGGTGGGGTTCCCAAATCTGTTTATGCCAATGCCTACCAAAATGCTACAATACAATACTGGCTCCTCCAACAGCAGAACACATCCATGGCTATCATCCATTCACATACAGTACTATTCAAAGTGGAATACAAATCTGATTTGGGTATAAAATACAGGCATTCACATGCTATGTTGTCGGAAAGTCAAACCTGAATAAAAAGATGCAAAACGTGCTCATTGTTCACATGAAAATGCTAATTTGTTAGCTTTTTCCATAAAAAAGGGTCGCTGTTTTAAGACTTGCTCAACCAAATGGGATGAAGCATGCACAAACATCACTATGGAGCTTGAACACTGATGAAAAATGCAAGAGTGAAGAGGAGGGAACAGTGAATTCACTGTTCCGTAGCCAAGTGCTTTATAGCACTGGACTTGAATTTACCTCTACTCATGCTTTAGTGGCAAATGCAATGTGTCCAATTATTGATATTGGTTGGTAGTATCCGCACAGCACTTGTATTTACTGATATCAAATCAAGCTGTAGCTTAATTTCTTTGTATTATGTTCCTTTAGTTCAGTTTTGTTACTGTTTTAGGTGTTTAATTCCTGGTCTAAGATTCAGGACCATTGTGTACATGAAAACACAGGCCACATATTATTTAATAAGCATTTAATTTACTAAAACACAACGCAATCAGAAACTATGTCCACATTCAGGTCGCACTGAGCTTACAAGGTGCAGTATAGTGTTCATCAGGCTCAGAAAAGAATAGATGATTATTAATGAAGTAATGAGCTCTAAAACCTGCAGAAAATGTTTGCCATCTGTTACATATAATCTGTATTTATAGACAGATTTGTAAAATGCAACAGGAGTCACATTCTAATAAGATGAAATGATATAATGTGAAATAATGAATTTTGAAAAAGCAGAGAGAGAAGCACCAAAGCAGAGACAGGTGACCCAGACAGAGCAACCGCTCCAGCAGCAGAATGGAGGATGTAGGTGGCGTTGATGTTATTGATGTCTCCCTAGACTCCCACGTAGCTGTATCCAAATGCACACTAGAAATGGCCCGTCGAAATGCCATGTTATAATCACGGTTGTGCAGTGGATGTCAGGTTTATCACAACATTTGCATGTTCTCTTAAAAGGTGGAGATATCCCACTCAAACCTGCACATTAGTATGTATTCACTAACCTTCATGCAATCTGCAAAGCTCAATCTACCAGACTTCTTTCTATCCTCCTTTAATAATAAAAGAAACTTCACTCATGACACACAAACTGCGCTTCTTGGCTGCCGCCTCTGTTTGATAAATGACATGTGCGTCTCCAGGCACAGTTGTCCCTCAGTGTCCTCAGCATACCTTCAAGTGAAACCAGACCTTTGCATGATCTGTCTGCTACAGATTCTCCATACTTTGTGTGCAAAACATTATCCAATGTCCCAACTTCTTCTTGCTGGGACATTAAATATAAACAACCAGCTGTGTGGCCTTGGCCGCGTGTGCAGCAGCAAATACAGAATCTGGGCTGAAACATGAGTTCTGGGTTGTACAACTTTCCCAGCAGCCTCATCTCACAGAGTTACGGTAAATCTCCACCAGCAGTGTGGGATTTCTTTTCAAGGAATGTTAAATTGAACTCCAAAGATTATCTGATTCATTTGTGTGAGAGCGTTTTGCTTAAAAGTTACTTTTTTCAATTTTGATTTGATGTTTTCAAACACTCATCAGGGGTCATTATTTCCATTATTCGCCTTAGCTGCAGTGAAGCCATGCATGCTTTTGGCAGATTGATATTTACTAAGTATCTGCCTGTTAAAGAAAATACAGTATATTTTAGGAGTGAAAAAGATGTGTTTATGCTACCAAGCTGCTATATGCCACCTCTAGGCTACAGGGTATGAAATATCCAGATGCGCAGAAACAAACACATAGACATGACACATTCCCGCAACAATCCTCAGCCTGGCACATCACATCAGATTGAATCATGTCACATAACAGGAAACAGTTGTATGCAGTCATCAGCCGAGGGCTCTGCTCCAACACGGCTCTTTCATACAGGAGAGTCCTGCAGCCGCACACATTCCTGCTTCTCACTGCTGCATGTACGTCGTGCAACTAAATGCCATTTGAGAGAACATGGTAATGAGGCCAGCCTCCTTTTAATTATCCTCCCATTAATGTCATTTGCTTTTCTCTGTGATAAATGCATTGTATGCTTTCTTTATAGATTTATGTTGTCTTCCTTTAAGGTAGCGCTGCGGTCCATGTGATTAATTGCATGTAGGTACAGCTTTAAAAGAGCAGAGGTCGACTGCATGTACTGAAATGCAAACAGACAAAAAACACTACCAGGACCAATTTAAAACCCTTTGTCCTTACTTCATTTACAAGCTGTAATTACAGAGAGAAATACAGTCAACGCAATAGAAAATCAATCAGGACATAGTACAGGAATCACTATTGCTGCTGTATGATACCCACACAAAGATAAAATGTAACACATACTGCCCTCCTCCCTTTGTTTCTTCTCTTTCTCTGTTTCCATCTGTCTTTCTGTCTCTCCTGCTCTCTCTTTCAACCTCACTCATGATTCAGCACTTCATGATTCAGCACACCTTCTGTCTGTGTCTGTGTGTGTGTGTGTGTGTGCTTATGCACCTGTGTCCCCGCATGAGACTAGGGCGGAGGCCTCAAGGCACCGAGGACTTGGCACGGCCTATTCTGAGACAGGTGAATCAAGTCCACGGGACTCTATAAACCAAAGCCAACTAATCTCCTTTGACACCACACTATCTGTTGCTGAGGTGGCAAATTACAGCACACAGTGGCTTCATCGTGATCTCCTTTTTTCACCTTACGATGCCTGTGCCTTCTGTCACTTTGTTATATTCAGTCATCAAATGGGAAGGTAATATATTCATTATCAACTAATACTGAAACAATTAGTGACTGACAGAAAATGAATCATTAAAACATTTACTTTTTCCAGTTTCTCTGATGTGAGGATTTGTTTTATATCATTGTGAACTGTTAATCTTTGCGTTTTAAAGACATCACCTTGGGCTCTGGGAAATTGTAATGTTATTTGTCGAAGAAATAACACACACAGAGGAAATAATCGTTACTTGCAGCCCTATTTTCAACCTTCCTTGTCTTACCTTGACTTGAAATTTCAGTTTTCTTTACACGAATGCGTCTGATTTTGTAACTGCACTGTACATTATAAGTGGGGTTTTTTTGCGAAACAGATTAAGAAAAGCTATTTTTATAACAATGTATATCAAGAAACACTTTTGAAGTTCTGGCTTGGCTTTAATTCAGCAACAAAAAAAACATAAGACATTTTGAAAAGATGCAGACAAACATTCACACCTCCACTGTCTAAAGATGGAGGAGTTAAAAAAAGGTTTCCTGTCACACTGCCATAGTGCGGGTTATTTCAGTGGAGACCAAATTTAGCCAGTGTAATGTAGTTAAAGTCTCCTCTACTGCTCCCACGCAATGAACTAGATACCCAGGTCAGTCGGCTCACATTTTCCCCCTTTCAGATCAATTTACCTACTGAGCTGTGAATCAACCTTCGCTCAGGACGAGGTATCCCTACGGACACTATAATTAAACAGGTCACTTGCATCATGCTCTGCTGTCGGCTGTGGCAGATACTACCTGTCTCTTGTAAAAGAAAATAAAAACATTAAATAGGCAGCTTAAAGGCCAAATCATCAACCAGTATTTTTTCCAGGCAAGTGTTATTAGCAGTGAATTAATAGAACAATGTGATCTTGAGAAGTGACTCAGCCTGTCACGCTGATGTTCACAGAAACAGGTTGTACTTTTACATGACAGCTGTATGATCCAGCAGAGCAGGCAGCTGCTAAGTGCCTCACACACCTTCAGTTCGTTTTCCTACTGTATGAATATAGTTCTAATTGCAGGCGAGAGATGGTAAAATAAATCACCGATTCAGGGAAGGCCACACCCCGCATCAAGAATGTATGCTGTGCACCTGAAAGATGACGCTTCAGGGCCACAAACCCAACTCTGGTGATAACACGATGGCATGAGATGATGACACAGTTTCATCACCAGAAGCATAAAAAAGAAATTGGAAAAGGGAAATGTAAACAAAAAAGAGTGCACTGTATGTTTTATCGAATGAATAATAAGAACAAAGTAAGGTGGTAGCTACAGTTGCAACGCAGGTGAATTATCAGCAGGTGAAACTGGTAACATAACCTCACCTCCTGCTACTGTAGTATGTTTATACTGACTATAGAGAGTGGATATCATTGTGTAACTCAGCACGTGTGACAATGTGTTACCACAGTATCAAAATACAGTTGACTCTGCAACATGATCAGACAACATGTACAGTGATACACCACAATATCTGTTTAATTAAAGAGGAAAACAACCCCGAAATTGGAAGGAAAATGTGTCAAAATACATGTAGTATATGTATTCTCTGTATCATTATGTGCGTATTTTAATAATTATGGTTGACTAAGGTTACAGTGTGTAATACAGCAGAGTTTGTGCCATTTTAACACACACACACATAAATGATGTGCCATCATTCAAATGTAATGCCTCAGCTGCCACAAAGCAGTTTCACAGTTAAATGTCAACAGGACAAATCTCCCTCATGATTTTACAGCTAGTTTGTCAATAAAAAATGTATTGTAATTTACTGCCTTATATCAGTTATTCAGTATTATTAGAATATGACAAATGGTAAAGTAACTAATTAAAATTGATGGTTGTATTTTTGCCGGTTAAAAATAGCAACGAAAAGTCAGAATATTTAGACACTTAACAGAAATAGTGGCAGTTTTCTGTTTCTAAAGTTTTACCACAAACGTCTCAAAAGGTTTAGCCTGAAGCTGAGATGTTCCTCTTTTTAGGTTTGATGATGATATAATCATGTCAATGTCAATATGCTGAGCATAGTGCTAGATTATAAAGTGAGACACAACATAAGTGAAGTAATACAGTATATCAACAGTAAACAAAATGCAATGCTATAAAGATCTTGTTTACTGATTTGTTACTGACAAGTGGTAAACCATCGTAGAGTAACAGACAAATTGTGCCTGGGGCCTCAGAAAGGGTACAGCCACCCCTGGGGCTGGTATGCTGCCACAAGCCCAACCTGAGCCCTTGTGCTTGAGCAGGGATCTGGCGGGAGGCCTGGTGGCTGTGATGAGCCAGATGTGGCACTGGGAGCTGTGGGGATTCTCTACAGCAGTTTAAAAATGTTATCTCCTTAGCCTGCTTTTGCAGTTTTTCTTAAATACAATGAACCAAAATCAGCACTGGACGGGGTGGAATCTAAATCTATTCCTGGTAACATGAATCATGAAGATCTCTCCAACATTAGCACGTATCCAAAGTAAACAGCAGAAGTTGGAGGAAAAAAGTGTCCGTCGTGACTGTAAGGTCATTGGGATAATTAGCTCTGTATCTGAGAGGACATGAAATAATAAGGAAAACATAAGGGAAGCAGGGTTAGAAATGAAGAGGAGCAGGGGGCAAAAATGCCCTTGAAAGATCTAAAAATGCCTGTGAAATTAAAGATGAAAGGGCAAAAAATGCCCCCGATAACTGTTCTCATTATATCATTGAATTATTAAATACTCAGCCATTAAATATAATTCCCCTGTGAGCCACTATAGGTGATGAAAACCTATGACTAGGGGATTTTTTGTCTGGTTGGGAAATATTGAGCCATTACATATGCGTACTTTTATCTCGAAAACACAGCAATTACATATTAACTTATAAACTTGATGTGGCAAACAGATGCCTATAGATAGATAGATAGACCTACATTCAGCAGACACAGAGCAACATTTGCATTCATTTCGAGTCGTGTTTCAGGCCACCTGCTGAATGTAAGTCCAATATTTACTCTCCTTTTAGCTCTATTTTGGTTCCCACCAACTCCTGAGGGAAATATCTAGCGCTTTGGCTGCTAAATGCTCCACTATGTTCACCTACTAGTCGCTAACTTTGTCTGTCTGCTGTTTGGTGCTGGGTATGTAGTGTACAGTGTGTTTATCTGATTTGTTTTCGCTGAAAACAGCTGCCTGCTGCGACTGGAAAAGAATGATAGTGGTGAGAATCAAAACAGTAAAGTTGAGGCTGTAAAGTCAAAATAATGAGCTGAAAGATGCTAAAACGCTCCACAGAGCTGAGGGGAACTGCAGAGTCAGGTGATAATTATGTGTGGGTGCATCACTATAAGCGCCACTATTATAAAAGAAATGGTTTAAATAGTTAATTTGTTCTGACAATGACCAAAATGCTACTTATTGCCCTTTGCGGTGAAGTGCCTAAAACACTTAATGTATGCTCAGAGTAGGGTTATATGCATGTCTTTGAGTAAAGCTACACATACTGTACAGTGAAAGCATGTTGATGTCACTTAAAATCACTTAAAAGATATAACTCGAGTGTTCACATGGTCTCAAGAATATAAGAACAACCACTGAGTTACTTCCAGATGTGTAAACCGTGCACCGGCCTCCATTTGGTTGGCGCTTGTTTAAATTGTGGTATGTTTGAGTACAGAGCATATTTACTGCTCTGTGTGACCTTCACACTGTACGATGCAATTTCCCTAAGCACTGCGCATTGCAATAATTATGTGTGAGCAAACAAATGAATGAATGCTTGAACAAGCACACGGAGATTCGTGCATAGAGACAGGAATAGTAGCATCTACAGTAGCAGTATGAACACCAAGTAAGCTGGGGGCAGAGCCTGAATAACCAAAAGTCACAAATTCCATCTTACTGGTGATCTTAAAATCTAGTAGAAGTCGTTTTAGTGCTTATTCAAACTTCTGGCTAATTGGCACAGCCAGATGGAGTCATCCACTACTCCTCTCTAACGAGTGACAATTGAGTGAGTTGCTTAAATAAGACGCATCAGTTCCTCTGTGGGCTCTAATACTATAGCCACTCAGCTGTTTTACTTAGACCACAATACCCAGCAGCCACTTCCCAGCAGCACTGTCCATAAGAGGTTCCTGTTTTGGCACAAGCACTTTTAACAAGCGAAAGCTTAGTATTTACTGAGACATGGAATAAATGGTACTCATCTCAAAACACATTAAGCTAACTCTTTAGAGTCTTTTTATGTACTATCTCCAGTATCTTTCATTCTGCTCCTGTGAGGTAAAATGCAGCTTGGAGGAGGCCTGTGAGAAGAAGAAGACACTAAAGAATAAGATCAACGCATGTTCGGATGCAGCTTTTGCTTGCTACAGACCTTTGACGGGTGTGACGTTAAGATCTATAAAAAATATAGAGGAATAGCTCTAATAGAGAGTGTTGGCAAAACAGCGAATCTGACTGTCCAGCCTGCGCTGATGAAATAACGTCCCTCTTTACTTCACAGATGGAGGGAAGAGATGGTGACAAAGTGAAGAGGGGGGCAGGGAGCACACGACAGATGAAGGAATGACGGACATGCAGGCTGGAAGACGATTTATTGTCGAAACTCACTGTCTGAATAACTAACTGAGTCCGTCCCAAGGCTGATGTAATGATGGTTCACTGCTTGAAACCCATTATGATGGCAGGAGACTGCATTTGTCCCTCCATTTAAGCGCTAATCCGGCATCCTACACCTAACATGTTACGACAGCTTGGAATTTTTCCACCGAGTGCCTTTTCTTTCCTCTCACGTCTCCTGTGGATGTGTCTGATTCGCTGTTGTTTTATTATTCAGTGTGTCTGTTTAATGTGGTTACAAAAAAACCCAACTATATTCAATTTCTATACTGCAGTTTGGAGCACGCTGAGGTTAGACATAAACGGCGTCGAGAGAAAGACAGAACGGAGGATGACACACCGTGAGTGAGAGAGTGAGAAAAGGCTTGCGAGGGGGAGAGAGGGGGAGAACCGGAGAGGAAGGCAGAGTTTGATAAGCAGGAGGACGAATGGAGACAAAGAGGAATGACTGAGCGTGAGAGAGACGGACTGAGAGTGCAGGCCTTGTATCTAAGCATTATGACACATCCCTATATACTGCACTGCCTGCCTCCCTGCATGCTCACTGCAGATTTTCATTAACCTTGCGGCACCGTCTATTTGCACTTCTAACCTGGCCCATACCATCTCATCCTCCCACTGCAAGCAGCTAGACAGCAACATAATATACAGCACTGCCCCTATCTGAAATTTATGATCGACTTCCTGCATAGTGTGCATGCCAAGATAATTCCACCGAGCAACTGCAATCCATATGGTGCTCACTTTCAGAATATGGTTTGTGATGTGTGTGTGTGTGTGTGTGTGTGTGTGTGTGTGTGTGTGTGTGTGTGTGTCCTATGCTAAATCCAAACTCCATATTTGGCAAAGCTTGAATAATGCTTTGCTGAAGCATGAATAATGCTTTTGTTTTTAAAATGCCACATTATGCAGTAAGGGTAATATAACACGGTTTAAAACATACACTGACAGAAAAATATAAGCCACCATAAACACTATAAAAGTCTGCTGCCTCATTGGTACTTGAGCACAAAGATGATCTTTTCCTGCTCCATAAATGTTCACTGATCCATAGCAAGGGGGGCTGGGAATTGGACACACTCCACAATTGTACTATTTGCACTTCTGGGTGGATACTGTTCATGGCTATAGCTATTAGTGCGCTTATGTTTACAGGTTCATAACATTTAGTGTGCCAAATGCATCTCCTTTATGCAGTAAATTATCTATTTTTGCACTTCCATTGTTACTGATATATCATTAAACCACACAGTGTGCGCACTCTAAAGAATGTAAGCTCAGGTTGAGCCCTGACGACAACACAATTTGCTTCAACCAGTGTAACAAGCAGCACGGATAACAGCAGCGATAACAACAGGGGAGTCAGACAATAAGGGAGGGGACAGGGAGCTGCGGGGCAAGGACATTCAGGACGAGGTAAGAGAGAGTGAGAGAGAGAGAGATGGTGTTATGGTCAAGCATTTACATTTTATCTAAGCTACATTTCAAATCAAACCTAATGTCAGTGCTTTGGCCATGCTGTCTAAAATGTATCCGTCTGCTGGAAGGCTTCAGTCACGATATGGTGAAGCATAGTCTTTCGATCAGTCAGTGTGTAATGAAATCGTTGCAAGGAGGAGGAGAAGACTGGAGCTTGGTTAAATAGTCTGAGTCAGGGAGTGCACTGACTCGATGGAGGGTAATAATGTATCACTCTCGGTTATGTCCAGTGGGGTTTAACCTTGTGGATGTTCACACAAAATCCACCAGAGGCATCTAGAACAACCACACCAACAGAACATTAAGAGAGTAGCTCATTTAGCCCCTAATATACATTACCTTTATATGGATACCTCTTGACTACATTATATTATGCCCTGAATCCATATATACCCACTGTGTAGTTAGAACTAAAGCATTTCTTCTGAAGAAATGGAGGCAATTACTTTTGATTTCTGATTTTGAATTAATTTCACCCATCAATGAGCTGAAACTGACTGACATTACCACTTGTTATCCACAGATAAGCCTTCTGACCAGTGGTGATTGACAGCACCTATTAGTTTTATATGTGCACAATTATATCCGTGCATTAACCTTTCAAGGTTGCTGCCGTGCTGCTGGAAAAAGCACCCAGCCAGAGAAACGCCACGTAGCACAGAAAAATAAACAACCTTAACTCTCATGCATCATTGTCCTGCTCTCTGCTTTTCATTTAGTATTTTTTTTTCTGCTCACTGATGTACTCAGACAAAGATATACACACCTCCTCCCACTGATGTATGTATCTGATGAGTCGGGACAGTCTCAACAGACGCAGAAGACTGAGGATCTTGGTGAAGCGGACGATTCGCAGGGCACGGGCTGTTTTATATACCTCCGAGTCAAAGCCTTTCTCCACTATTAAAAAGATATAATCCACTGGAATGGAGGAGAGGAAGTCCACAACGAACCAGCTCTTCAGGTAATTCATCTTGATGACCTTGGGGTCGAGGATGATCTCGGAGCTCTCCTCGTTGACGATCCCCGTCCTGAAGTTCATGACCAGGTCCACCAGGAAGATGGTGTCCGAGGCCACGTTGAAGACCAGCCAGGTGGTGGTAGTCTGCTCTGAGAAGAAGGTTATTCCCACAGGAATGATGATTAGATTCCCCATCATCATGATGAGCATTATCAAGTCCCAGTAGAACCTGCAGAGTGACACATATGAATCAGTAATGCAAGGGAGAAAACATGTCGTAGAAGGTGAATACAGACAGAGTGCATTCACATTTCCAAAGAATGTGAATACACTTCCAGGACTTTGCCCGAGAGTATAAAGCTTTCATCAAAACCCACCATTAAGGCTGTAAGGCTAAGAGTGGGAGAGCATTAAAGTAAAAGAAAATAAAGAATAAACAGGGACTACAGCGGCTCTGCAAGGCAGTACTTTGAGATAAATGCTAACGTCAGCATGCTAACTTGCTCACAGTGACATTGCTAACATGCCGATGTTCAGCAGGTATGATGTTTACCATCCTCACCATATTAGTTTAATATGCTAGCATGCTAATATTAGCTTATTAGCACTAAATACAAAGTACAGCTGAGGACGATGGGAATGTAAGTATGAAGGTATTTGACAAAGTGAAATGTTGACCTGAGGAAGTCAGAGGATCACCAAGGTTATTACAATTCATCCCGAGGGGAACATCAATGTCTGTGCCAAATTTCATGGCAGTCCATCCAATAGTTGTCAAGAAATTTCACTTAAAACCCCAAATGTCAACTTCATGGTGGTGCTAGAGAAAAAATCAGGGGATCACTTCAGTCAGCAGGATCCATCCTCTGGGGACCATGAATATCTGTATAACATTTCAAGGCAATCCATCCAATATTTGCTGAGATATTTCAGTCTGGACCAAAGTGGCCATTCCTAGAGCCATGCAGCTAATGTGGCTAAACAACAACGTTATGGTTGTTATTATAGTGTCTTATTTCATGCTATGGAAGTTCTACTATCAGCATATCCTCACATGCTATCCTACAAAGGGAAGTAACAAGCATAAGGTCCAGCTCTGACAGCCACATATGCTTGTGTTGTTACCAAATCTCTTCTTAGTCTTTCACAAGTCAGGGCCCAAAGTTAACTATGATTCAAGGACATCTGCAAATGTGCTGCTAGCACTTACTGCATGTATTCAGGCCCCTGTTAGAATGAGACCCTCTCATCCTTCCTGGCTGTGTTAATGTCCCTGCCCTCAGTCTTGTGATGAACAGAGCCAGAAGTGATTCATCAGCACCCTGCTCTTTTCACGAAGTGTCCTGGGCCTCGATAAAGGCCGGGCAACCATGAATGAAAATAGATGCTTTCAGGAATCCTATCTCGTGCTAAAAACTCCTCACTGACGCCATTCCTGTTGCCTGACTGCCTGCCTCTGCTCTGCCTTGCTGCCCGTCCATGGCTGTTGTTGAAGGTGGAAATGGGCTGGCTGGCTGGTTGGCAGGCTGCCTGTCTGGCTGGCAGACTGGCCACCCAGTAATGGATCTGTTTGAATGAATTAAGACAGGGCCTTGGCTTTATAAATATCCACAGATCATGTGTCCGATAATTGTCTTCACTTCAACTAAACAGCGGTCATCTAGGTGGTTCATAATATCCACGATAGGTATTTTTACACCAGCAGGCATTGAACTGGGGCCTGTGGAGTGGGCTCTTCATATGAAGAGCCTTGACTTAACACCTTGAGTGGGACATCAAAGCTTAGAACATGATGCACTTTGGATTATTTGATGTTCCATTCTTCTCAGGTTTTAATGGTAGCAATGTATTTCTGCAACAGTGACAATGAGGAACAAACTTGCAGGAGTTCACAACCTTTGAGTCTAATGATACCCCTCCAGCCGACATGCCAGGACAATGTGCATACAGTATGTGTGTGTCATGAGTTATTCTTTTTGTTATTTACATTTCAATGTTTAATAAGAGGCTGCAGTGAGGACATCTGCTATGATTCATCTTTTCAATTGCTTCATAACAAGATACACTGAAAAGAACTATTCGTGTCTGAGGGGAACGAGAACAAAGATAAAGACGAAACCATGATTATAAAGATATTTTTAGGGATCTTTTTAATTTGTAGAAAACATAAATTACTTTAGATAGCTGAATTAGACTGCTGTTAAAAAAGAGAGCTATATTAGAACAAAGAGAAAAATAAAAACAGGAACAAGTTTGAATACAAGACCTCAAAAAGTCAAAGTTCATAATCTGAAATAAAGTAATTTATAGAATAGTGTGCCAAAAAGTACTACTTTGATCAAAACTAGGTTTTTTTTCTTTTTACAGTGTAATAACTAACAGTAGCAATTAAGTATTAAATTAATTGTTAAATTGATTTGAAAAAAACAAAGGAAAACTGAGAGCTGGCTTACCAAACAAAACAAACGACAATGAGGATTTAAAAGGAACAATCAGAAACATACTTAAGAATTCAATATCAGCATCTGTTAACTTGCTAAATTTCAAGTAATGGAAATGTTGGATGTTTTCCACTCATATTAACGTAATCAAAAGCATTGTTTTGAAAATGAGAGCCCACAGAGTGCCCACATCTCGAGGATATTTCTATTTCTCTCATGACTTAGGTGGGTGGCATTTATACTGTACATGACCTCTAAGACACCCACTTATCTAATGAATAAAACATTGTTTCATTTCTTGAATTAGAAACCGCAACACGTGCTGCATTAGAAAGAAGTTGTTTACAAAGTTGATAGACGAAATCCCTGAAAAATGAAGTATTTCAGATGTTTGAATGCTAACTGACATTCCTCCTTTTTTATGTTGCCCCCTTTCTTTTTGAAGAGCCAGTCACGAAGTGTGCTAATGCAGTCAGCTCAGCTATCTCTTGCTACATCCTTGTATTAAGCTCTTGCTTCAATGCTCCAACACTTGAGAATGCACCAAGCCCCAGTTAAACCAGTTGCTGAGACCAGTGCACCCAGCTGCAACTGCATCTCCTACTCCAGCAATGCACTCAGTCACCAGCCCCTCGGACCAACTTAAAACAGGAGCTGGGAGCTGTGGAAAAACCACGAAGTGCTGATGATCACACTATAACGACCACCCCTGTTGTAGATCAGAGAACCAGCTCCAGCCGAGGCAGACGAATCATTATCAGAACAATCCCGCTTCAAATCAAGCCAGCTCATTTCTTCTTGTAGGTTTCCTCCCCTACAACAAGTGCTCCATCATAATCAATGCCAGACCTCTCCTGCCAAGCAACAGAGGGAACCCCACACAATCTTACTCAGCACCACCCGACCCCATCCAATCTGCAACGTAACGAGTATACTGTGCTACAAGTGGTCACATACTGTACTGACGTATACCGTGAGAAAAAAATGAACTTCATCAAATAAAGGGAGGTCGATCAACAGATGGGTACAGATAAACATAATTCTCTCTACTGTAGATCTGCCTTTTGGATTTACTCCGTCCTTAAATCTTTACATAGCAGCAGTTTTTTATATGGATAGTAAAGTAGCATTAATAAATTTGGTCTTCTAAACATCTGAATGTCATTTTTTAAAGAATAAAAACATGTAATTTTCAAGAAATTGCCCCTAATTTTCTACACAATATATTCTAGGGAGCATTACAAATTTAAATGGCAAGAAGAATGATGGTGAGCAAGAACAGCAATGTGGCATTTTAACTGATGATGCTTTGTAATGGCAAAAACACACCCATCTGTCTCGGCCGAAGAGACGCCCTCTTTCAAACAGACTGAAAGAAAACATCACTGAGAGTCTTTTAGACCACGACAAAGGCCTCTCCTTAGCATAACCAGAGGTGTATGAGGCCATGCATGAGGCCTCTCTAAAAATCTATGAATAATGAATATTACTAACCTGCCATTAATCTTTAAGCAGCCACTGTGTACAAAGAATATGTTGGATATTGAGTTTCAAACACTCCCACAAAGCAATATAAAGCCCGTGTGAATAGTGGTGTCATTCATGGGCTGTACTTACGTAAGACTTTTCATTAAAAGACCATACGGGTTTTTTTGTTTTTGGTCATACAAGGTTCTGCCACAGTATACAAAAGAATAAGGGACAGTAAATGTTTAATATAATTATATAAGAATGAAAGATTGTTAGTGATATACACTCCTGTAGCAAAAACCAAACAAACAATAAAAATTAAGCTAAGCCTCACAGTAGAGAAACAGATTAGCTTTTAAGCTACAGTAAAAGGCGACCTGCCGAGCAAAGTGTACCCCTGCACCTCCATCATTTATGCTCCAGCATGATGAGTAGCTTGAAGCACTGGGATGTAACCTCACAGCACTGTACCACTTCCAAGCCAGGAGGCAGTCTCACTGGTATAGAAGGGTCGTGTCTTTAAACCGGCTGGAGGACAAGGACTTCCTATGAAAAAGCGCCCTTTGGAAAATGTCATGAGGAAGGAACCTTAGGGGGCCTGAGTTAGTGAAACATCCTTGAGCTGAGATTAAATCGCAAAATCCCCATTGATGGCCCAATTTCTCTCTTATTTTACATATTTAGAATATGCTCAAAGACATACATACATACTGTATGTGTCCTACAGTGACGTGACCCATCATTTCCCATTATGGAGCTTTTTTCCTGCATTTTGCCCCTAAATTCTTCCCATCTTACAAAAAAATTCAGCATAGAGTAGATTACAAATACAGCCCATACATTTTACACAACTAATTCATTGCTAAATTCATTAATACCTGTAAAAAAAAAAAGGTATGCATATCACTGAATTGTTCGGGTCCTACCCTTTGGCCATTTTGTAGAGGGGGGTCAATCTCCTTACATAATTGTTTTCAGAGACTGCTAAGCTCATTGACTGTTGTGTTGTGCTACTAATCCTTGCCCACCATCATTGTACATCTGTGTGTGCACATGGGCATGTGCATATGCCTGCGTCTTTGTTTGGGTGGGTACAGAACATCCTAGTTAGCATTATTTTTGTGTGTAATTATATGGCGGTTATGCAGTTTAGAGCTATCACTGTGCATCTCATTGTTGCACTGAAACCATTGTATGTCAGTAAAAGCAAGGCAGAGCTACACAGTCATACAGGCCAGTGGAAGTGCTGTTGTAACTTTCAGTGCACCAGTTCTTTAGGATTAAACTCGCAGGCTCCAGCAGCTCTGAATCAGAGACAAGAGTGCTGCATACTCAGGCCTGCTCTGGGTTCAGGACCATGGACAGCTCCAACGTGCCCTGGCATGTTACATGTGGCTTCAATGGAAAACGGGGGATGATTGTCACCACCATGCTGTGCCAGGGGACACTGGTGCAGAGACTGGGCCAGATGAGATGCTTAATTGGTTGAAGTGGTGAACTGTAAACACACAGCTTGTGGAGGACCAGCCCTGACTGTACCTGATCTCATTTGTTTACCATTTGAACGCATTGTGTCAGAGATGTTAAACAAATTAGTGCAAATTAGAAGCAGTTTTCCTGAGCTCAAACTGACTGGGCTCATTTGCTACACTGCTCATCATAAATGTGTGATAATACGAGGAGTGTTGCGTCTTTCATCAGGCAGTTTTCACTCACAGCCTCCCTCTTTAGGACAACAGGGCAATGCACTAGAGGCTTGTGCAGGTGAGGGAACAACAAGCCAAAGAAATCATATAAATACCAATAATCATGCCACTGTGGCATTTAGTGGGTGCCAAAGAAGGAAGCGTGGCATGATGCTCCTGCAGCTCCTCTGAAACAAACACATTCCATCACATTTCCTCAGCTTCAAAACACACATCACTCATTCATTAGTGCTGTCAAATGTTTGCAACTCTGTGATCAGATTCTGTCTTAGCTCATTAATTCAAAACACGGCTATTTTTTCCAGAATCGTTTCACTCAGCGCTTTTTTTTTTTTTTTTGCACACAGGCCCGTCGTCTCACCGCCGCCTACAATGAAATGTTTACAACCGTGATGGTGCAATGGCATTGTCACGTTGCGTCCAGGTACTGTCGGGAATATGTCGCAATGAGGACCCGACACTGTGCAGCTATTGTGGAGCAATCGGGGGGGGGGAAAGGTGCGCTCCTAATCATGACATTCACCAGCCTTTTTCCAAGGACATTTCACTGATACACCTTTGGAGCTTTAACGCGTCCCTCTCTATTATAATAAAAATGCCGCAATGAAACACGCACGCACAGTCACTGAGCGCATTTAGTCAGTGAAGCCCTCAGCCAGCCTGAAGCCTGATTGCCTAAATACAGAGGTAGATTAGCGTATGCGCTTCGGGTCAGGCTGTGCGTGTGCCGATGACAGAGCGTTATGTGTGAAAGTGTATAGCTTGCAGACCCTCGGGTGACGGGAGGGGTGGATAAAAAGGGAGGGGAGGGGAGAGGGGGGTGAGCAGGTGTCTTTTCCAGCCCTTACCTAAAATCGCTATATGGATGAATGATCCAGTATCCGGCCGTTTGAACCCTCTCTTGCTCTTTCTCCACGGCTTTCTGACTGCCGAACATACGCAAGGAGAACTTATTGACTCCGGGCTGCATCATGGCCCCAAATTGCCTCTGCATAAAACCATGTTGCCTGGACGCCCCCTCCAGATCGTCAAAACCGACCATGGCCTCTTCCCGCTCCCCCTTGAAGCCCACTGAGTTGCCGTGGTCCTTCATGTTCTGGCTCCCCGTGTTATTTTTCTGTATCGAGTCTTGCCTCTGAAAAACATTATTCCCATCCGCCTTCTCCTCCTTGCTGCTGGAGAACGAATTAGATTTGTCTTCCATGGTGTTTTTAGCTTTCCCGTTTTTCTTTGTGGCAAAGCGTTCCGTCTCCTGCTCGGGAGGGCTGCGCGCAAAACTCGAGAGGACCCGCCGTGAGCTCTCTCCTGTGTGTGTGTGTTTTTTTTATGTCCTTCAAACTGTTCAGCTCCTCTGCCTTCAGTGCGAGTGCTGCAAACTGAGACAGAGTGCCCGAGAGCCCGGTGGATCAGGTTTCTTGGGTTACCGCCATCTACCGACGGCCCCGGCTTCTGCCGTCCAAAGCCTCTGCCTCGTCTCACTTCGCACGGCACTGCGGTTTAACTGGCACATGCCCCTGCACCTTATTTACATAATGTGGCTCATGATAGCCCCCCCTCCGTCACCCCCTCTGCTCCTCTGTCATCAGGTTCACACATGGCAGGAGGAAGCCAACATCACAGGGGCGCAGCGAGTATAATTCAATGGTATATGAAGTTAATCAAGACGTGTTTTTTTTTCTTAATCAATTGATGCAGCATGTGTGCCTCCTGTGGCTCGGCTCCTACTGAGGAGTGATAATAGAAGACAACACGGTGAAACAGATTGTGATGTCGGTGTGATCATAGTTTGAGCCACTGGTCGTTTGAGAAAAACTAGTGGAACATCTTGAGGATATCACACCTTTTAAGGTGTTGCAGATATGATCCAACATTTAGAGTGTGAATGCACTGACTGCACTGCTCTGCCTATAAGCAAGCTAGAAGCACCGTGTGTGCACACAAGCAACCTGGGCTTCAGTGTGCAAGTAGATAATAAAATCATCATCCAAACAAAATCATCTGCACGGTGCATTTTAAACCAGTTAATTAGGTAATGTCTGCATGCATCAGGACATACTGTGTAATCTCATCTAATACACCTCCCTCCAAACTTTGTTAAATCAACATATTAGCTTCTTCAGGCTGTTTGGCTCAATTACAAATGTATAATTGAATTATAGAGTTCATTGTTATGATACAACAGCCAGAGGCACCAGCCCAAATAAATGAAGGTGGTTACTGATTTAAAAAAAATACTTAAGTACTGATACCACACTGTAAAAGTACTCTGTTACAAGTTAAAGTACTGCATTCAAAACGTTACTAAAGTAAAAGTACGTATAATCAGAATAATGCACTTAAAGTATTGAAAGTAAAAGTGCTCAATGCAGAATAATGTCTCCTGTGACTGTTGTACTGTTATATATTATATCATTAGATTATTACTGCAGATGCATTAATGTAAAAGCAGGATTTTACTGCTGTAGTTGGTTGAGGTGGACCTAATTTTCATTATAGATTATAGACTGCTGATTATTTTTCTCCATCAATCTATTGATTGTTTGGTTTGTAAAAATTCTGAAAATAGTGAGAAATGCCATCATAATTACCCAAAGTGACACCTTCACTGTGCTTGTTTTGTCCAACCAACAGTACAAACCTCAAAATTATTCAAAAAATAATTTAAACTAAAATAATTAAAGCAGAAGTAGGTAACCTGTATAAAAATAACTTTTTGTCATATTTGTTAAAACTGTCATGAGACAGATAATCAGTGAAAGAAATCGGGCTCCTCTGGCTCCACCTACTGCCCTAAGGCCATTTGCAAGAATCCATCTTGCCCGAATCATAACAACCAATCAGAGCCTGGAGGAGTGTCTGATGGAGTGTCAGTCACCACACCTGCACACGCTGCAAGCAGCTCCCCTCCCCCGCGCATGCGCTAACTCGATCAAGCTCCGTATCTTCAGTGAGCGGACACAATGGCGGACAATCTCTCCTTTGTCAACAACAGCTTATATTACAAAGACAAGTAAACAGAAGAAAACGAATGAAGAAAAGCAAGCTAAAAAGAAAGAATTAGACCGAGCGACTCTGTGGGGAGGGGCTTTGGAGGCGTGCTGGAGCACAGCGGTGACGGAGGGGGAGGGACCTGGAAGTTGTACTCGTTCAAATTTTCAAGCTAAGTCCACTCTGTTCTCAATCCTACCAACTGCAGCTTTAAAGGTATAACGAGTAGGATTTGTAGGTTGCTGTTTGTAAACGCAACATTCAAAGTTGGCCCCTCCTCCCTGGCTCAAAGCGCACATGTTCCTGGTGGTCCCACATGCTTACGATCTGGCTACTGGTGGCTACGTTTTTTTATAGAGTCCCGCCCTCACGCCCTGCGCGCTGTTATTGGCTGGGGGCTACATACCACTGCCCAAAGGTTAACGCCCAGAAACGTCCCAAACACAGCAAAATAAGAAAATCCAGGGAGAGGGCAGGGTCTCTGCAGATACAGACACCGCCACACACTTCTAGTGGGTCATAAGTGATGATTGAGAGGGATTATTTTTGTATGAGTCTATACATTGTTTTTTTTAGGAAAATCCTATGTTATGCCTTTAAGGAAAAGCAGCAAATCCTCACATTTGAGAAGCTGGAACCAGGAAATGTTATCGATTATTAAGATAGTTTCAGCTGTACTTATATACTATTGAGTATTTTAGTTCATGACAAAGCATCATACTTTATAAGCTCTTCATATGTATTTGTAAAGTAACTAGTAACTAAAGCTGTCAAATAAATGTAATGCAGTAAAAAGTACAATATTTCCTTCTGAACTGTAGTACCTCAAGTGCCACAAATATGTAGTTAAATACAGTACTTGAGTATTTAATTACATTCCACCACTGAAAAATGTCAGAATGGGAAAAAGAGACCCAGACGGAATAAGATTAAAGAAAAACTGGAGGGCAATTGGAATTACAAAACAGTGAAACTGCAGAGGAGTTAAGTGATGGGGAAAGGATATTTATCACAGAGAACGGAGGAGCAGAAGGAGTAATGGTATTTGGGAGCAACACAGGATGTACAACAGATAACTGTAGAGACTAAACAATTAGTCAACTGATAGAAAATTAATCAGCAACTGTTTTGATAATTGATTAATTTTTCTAAGTAATTTCTTAAGGAAAACATTCCTGATAGCTTCTCCAAAACGAGGCTTTGCCGCTTTTTTAATCAGTTTTATATCACGGTAAATGGAATTTCTTTGGGTTTTGCACTGTTTGCTTTTGGGTAACACAAGTAAAACAATAAAACAAACACAGACAAACAGCAATTGAGACAATAATGACTGAAAAAAACTATGATTTATAGACAAAATGATTAATTGGTTAATCAAGAAAATAATTGGCAGATTAATCAGTAAATGAAGAGAAAGCGATAGAGCACACAGAGCTGTTCAGTCTTAAAGGAATACCCCAGCTTATGCTTGCACCATGATGGCATCATTACAGTACAACATGACACACAAACCCATCTGCTATAGACATGCTGTACAGACATCTCAGCCAAGATCCATCCATACATATTTTGTATATGGATCTGGAGTTGCACCATGTCAAGCATCTACTGTATAAATGCAGGATTTTTACCTCATATATACATGGTTTTCATACAATAAGGTACTAGGCTATGTGTAAGAATACAGTTTTTTTTGTTGTTTTTGTATGATAACTGGCTATTTAGCGCAGTAAATTGTTTTTTTCCTCATTGTCATTGAGATTACATAATGTTATGGGTATGTGATAAATACGTTAAATCCATTTTCACATGGTTTCCCATGTCAGCCCCCAGGTGGTATACTGTGAGCATTATCCTTTCATGCTGTAGCTTCCATTGAGGACATATTTCTGAATTTGTAGGTTTTAGCAACCCGGAGAGTTCACATTCTACAGTTAAAATATAACAAATGGTAGGTATTGTATCATTTGATTCCAGTATTTCTAGACTCAATAAGTTAATAAAGACTTCAGCGTTTCTCCCCCAGAATTTTATTCATTACATTACATTTATTCAGCTGACGCTGTTATCCAAAGCGATTTACAGTAATTAAACCATGTGGATACAACCCAAAAATTGCAAGAATCATGTAAGTACATCAACAAATATTTTTCTAATTGCTTTAAGTGCTGCATTTAGAAACAATAAGTGATAGAGAAAGAATTTATTTATTGTATCATTATGGGAGGCTAACACAACAGGCAGAGCACAGACAAGCAGGGAAATGCCGATTTAAAAGGTAAATATACTCAGCCTAATTCTAGCAGTCTTGAAGTAAGTTGCCATCATAGGTCAGCATGCACACATTATTCCTGGCAGTGTGGAGAAAGCTTTGAAACAGCATTTTGATTTAATGTGTACAGGAAATATCAAGTCCTGCAAATTAAAACAACGAAATATGTTGTTTGTCCATGCCCTTTAGATCAACACATATAAATATTTTCTTATCTGATGCCACCATTGACATGACAACCTCCTGTTTAAAAAAAAAACGTTTTCTTATCTTGACTTAAGGTTTAGTGAGGTTAAAGTTGTAATCTCGAAGATTTTCATTTCGTTGTCTTTCGCAGCACCTATGGCGATAATCGATAATTGCAGGTGTGTTTTTGGGCCTCACTTCAGTTTCACTTCCCAAGTTTCATCGTCTGTAGTCATCAACCTTTTCTTTGTTTGTTCGGCCACAGTAACTGTTTACTCGCAACACTAGCAGAGACCGAAAAAAACAGTACGCCACTTCACACACAGATGAGTTGAAGAGCAAGTCTGTTGCATTAAAAGCCTTGTTAAAAGCCTAACTGTGCGTCGCTTGTGATTTTTCCAGGAAAGTCGCTGCTGACATCTGGGTCGTAATACTGCAAATGCAAGAGCTTTCATCAGTGGGCCACAGGCTCAATCACCATTGTGTTGCATCATTTGGCTGAACATTGGCTAAACAGACATTTATTTAAATGAAAATCTTCGAGATTATGTCTTTCTCTATCTCTATCTATCTCTCAAAAACAACTGGAAAGATCATGGTTTGGGCTAAAACATTGTGGTGTGGGTTAAACATAGGTTACAACAATAACCACTTCGCCAATAACCACTTGGTTACGGTTCAGGAGCGACTGTGGTCATTGTTTAAAGAAACCGACGTTGACTTACACAGACGTTGTCGCTGTATAATAACATCACCTGACTTCCTCCTTGGCTCCCGTCAATTGAAAATATAGTGTTCAGTTCACTGGATAAATGAAATATGAGAAATCCAAGTAATTAAAACAGTTCAGAGACTTCCTCTTTGGTTTAATCTCGGAATTTTCTGAGAACAGCGAGGGTGGGTTGGGGGACTTGTGACGTCAAAATCCTACGGCCCTGCACCCTTTAACACGGTGCTGTACATCTACTGACATACTATGAAAAAAAACACACACACAACAGCAATTTACAGAATGACAGTTTATATACATACTGTACTATATATAGATAATACACACTATATATATATATATAGATAATACACACTATATATATATATTACTGAGGATCAGTGGACAAATGTAATAATTAAGTGTATTTACTCAAGTACTGTACAATTTTGTACGAGTTCAATTTTAGGTACTTTTACTTGAGTATTTCTATTTCATGCCACATTATACTTTTACTCTACTGTTTCAGAAGGAAATATTGTACTTTTTACTCCACTAGGCCTACATTTATTTAACAGCTTTAGTTAACAGTTAGTTTTCAGAATAAGAATTTAAATACAAAACATATGATAAGTTTATAAAATGTGAAGCATTATTATAGAATAAACTACACCACAGTATATCAGTTAGTAGAATTAGCTCCACCTTGACAAACTAAAATAGTAAAATGCTGTTTACACATTAATGCATCAATAATAATAATAAAATAATAATAGCCTATGTGTAATAATATAACACTCACAGGGTGCATTTTTCTGCACAATGAGTATTTTTAATTGTAATACTTTAAGTAGATTTGATTACTTCTGTAGTTTTACTTGAGTAAGTATTTGTCCATTGAGGTATTGCTACTTTTACTCAAGTAAAGGATCAGAATACTTCTTCCACCACTGGTATAGATACTTTTTTCAGACCTTTTTAGACTTTTATTTTTGTATATTTTATTGTATCTTTTATTGTGAGCTAAAACTTTCACTAACATTCTTGCTTGATTTTGGAGTGAATACATGTATAATGAACCATTTAAAACCAGCTTTTATTAAATCTGTATATGGAAATAAAATCATAGAAACACTTCCTAGAACCATCCAGTTAAGACTGCGACTCTTCCCACAATGTGGCATTACATCCCCACGCTGAACCCACGCACTCAGTCTTTTCATGGCTGCACAAAACCGTAGCTGGCTGTCTGCATCACCAGAGAGGACATTAGCTCAGATATTTTGCATGTTTGGTGCTGGATTATTATGTAATGATCCAAATGTTATCGTAATTGAAACAGACATCCCTTGATTTTTTTTGTGCGTTTTCTCTCTCAGCTGGGTTTGTGTTGGGTTGGATTAGTTGGCATGCCAACTGTTTTCCCTACACGACGCTTGTGTAACTTCAGTTCCACAGTTATTGGGGCAGGGAGGGGTACTGACAGAGAAAAAAAATGTTGCATAAGATTTATAGCTTAAAGTAATACTGATATTGAACAAAGTGCAAATCCCAGATGGCCCATTCATGTGTCAGGGAATAAATACAACAAGAATAAATTTACCAGGTGGAGAATGTGCATTACAGAAGAAAGAGATTCATGTAGGGTAAACCTTCATTTAGGTTTGTCCAAATCTCATCACTGATTGTTGTCATGCATCTGAATCTGCAGCATGCGTCCTCCAATAAAATGACAGTGAGTTATTGCAGGAGTGAGTGATGCTCAAGGTAAAAATGTCAAAAATGAGATGTACTACTGTATTTTATTTATTTATTTTTTTACACATTTTTGCATCAAATATTTAGTGGAAATAGCAGAAAATTAAATATATTGCAATACCAGTACTGCGATTTCTAACAGTTTGGAAATTTACATTATATATATAATATACTGTGTGTTGATCCCAGTGGGATTTAATCCTGCCTGATATTATAATACAGAATATCCAGAAAATGCTGGGCCATATATTCTGCTTTCTGCACGATAAAATGTGTTCCTGATTCTCATGATGGTCTCATTGGCCCTGCTGAAATTGCATTGTGTCTCTAAGATTACATCCAGTCCTCTCTGCTTACAGTCAATACCTCATCTGGACATGAAACATTACATATCCCCGCACTACAAGCCATTGCTTACGCCACAAATAGCTTCAGCCAGCTACAGGATGGCAGCATTGTGTTACAATGCCCCCCGTGGCCCCTTTTCATTTTCTGCAAGTCATTCAATGTATAGCCAGTTTATCCCTCAGAGAGGCTTTGTTTCTGCTCACAATATTTTGAGGCAATAGTTAGAGTAATGCTGACAACAACATGGGAAAAAAGGCTTTTGTGAATTTATCAGGATAAATCATCTGTAGTGTTACCCTATGCATTGTTTTAGAAGTCTCATCATGTCCATCGCCGAGTCCATTTTGGATAAAATCACCTATAGTGTCACTGGAACATCCGAGAAACCGAGCTCAATAACTGACACAAATTGAAATACAAATCTTCCACCTCCTGGGTCAGACATGACTACTAATTCACTTGTCCTCGTTGGACTCTTGTCCCATGACTGACTACTTTAATTAAACCATGATTGGGGCTGGGAAGATGGTAGTGTTGTAATAGGATTGCAAGCTTTGGTCCGACTCCAGCTGAGACTATCAGGGTATCATGGACCTCAGGGATGAGGCTGTGGCATTGGACAGGGACCAGCTGAGGCCAAGGTTGACTTAATCAGCAAACTGACTGGTATAAACAAATGAGGGCATTACGAAGCTCAGTGGAGAAGATGATTATGATAAAATGATGGGGTATAGGTTTGNNAGTTGCAACAGGATAGTGGGGTGGGACTTCAATGCATCAATCAACTAAGTAAACCAGTTACATGTCAGTGGGGTTAATGTGACAGTTGGCATTACCATATCATAATTAGATCCACACAGCTGAGCTCTTGTTTAACCTCCACAGATTATGGAGCTAGAAGGCCACAGTTGCACTTAACCTTTAAGCTCATATCCATGAATTAATGGTCATCTACTGCTTATCAGTGTTACATAAGAAAGAGATTTTGTGCACCTCAAAGCTAATGAGGCCTTGTGACATAGTCCTGTCAGCGGCTGAAGTCACATACTATAGGGGAATATCTAAAGGACAGCCGCTGCCTGACCCACGCAGAAAGCCGCTCACTTGACGTATCCAACAACGTCTGATTTGAAATTAAACACTGCCTTCAGAAAAAGTTTCCCAGCTGGAATGACTTTGATATTGAAGTGAGCACCATTTACTGTACGAGTCAGAAACTGGTGGCTAGAAATTACGGTGACACTGATATGACATGAATGCAGCATAAGAGCTGATGAATTTGCACTGGTTGTAGTAGTAGTCCTGTGTTCCCCAATTCCAAACTACATTGAGATTTTAAGCATTTCTGGAGCATGTGGCGTATTCACAAAAGTAACAAAATTCAGTCAGTATGAATATGGACACTATTGTTTCACAACGGCAATGCATGGAGGAAATGGCTACTTACAACTGCAAAAATTAACATGATTTGTTAATCATGATGAAACATGATGAAAGAATAATAAATAAATTGGATTAATTAGCTCAAATTAATTCGATAATTAAGAAACCACTTTACTTTCTGTTTGTGAGGTTTGACTGACAGTGACACTAGGTCGCAATTAATTCATGTCCATTGGCGAATGTCTTGTACAGTATCACTTGTATAGTACAATACATTTGTATATAGTAACACACTGTGTACTATTAGCGTCATTAGCAGAAGTTAGTGCCTAATACCACAGTGGGTTGCTTGCCTAACCTGGATGAAACCCAGCTTTTTCAGACAGCAGAGTGAGCCAACACCTGATCCTGATTACCTTGGAGGACTAATAATTTTTGGCTGTTACAAGTAAATCGTCGCAGAGGTTTAAGAGACATGTTTTATCCATTAGCTCACTGTGCACACAGTACCTCACAGCAACAAAGCAAACTAGTGAAGAAATAATGTTCTTACCGCATTAAAGCAACAAATGTATTGCATCTGCTATATACAATTTACACAAACACACACAGATCAGTCATCAGCCATCATCAATTCTAACCACATTTCTAGTGCAGTGGCACAGAATGGTTAAAGCCTTTAAGCATCTATTTTCTCCATAAAATTAAATCTTAAAAGTGGCTTTGCTGCCAGTTTCGTTTTAACCTTTTTCAAGAGAGTTGAGTGTAACATGTGGTGCAGGTCATTTGAAGTGACTCAGTTACAGGCACCTTTGGCCCGGGAACACATATGCCTAGACAGTGGATCAGGTGTTGATGCACCATTGACAGCCTTTCACTGCCTAATTCCAGATTTGTGGCATACACAGTGTCCACTTGCTACGCGTAGTAATCCCAAAGGATTGGCAAGTATTTTTAGTAATGGATTTACTGGCGTCCGTTGATCCCTTGATGGGTGGCGTCTTTCAGAACAGTCATGGAGGAGTGGGCCACCCCAGCCTTGCTGAGCAAAGTGTTCATCAATATGCATGTGTGTGTGTGTGGAGCGGGGATGTGTGTGTGTGTACTGTAGGCTTCTTAGCCATCTACTTGCAGGGCCTACCACAGTGCTTGAATTATGGAATAAACCTGATAGAGAAATGCTATCTGATTTTCTTCCATTCTAACTTAAGAAAGTTGTTTTTCTGTCTGCTGGTTTATCTGAAACTCATCGTGATGAAAAGCAAACAAGAATCTGATGAAGATCTCCTCACAGTGACCACAGGTTTTTGATTTGTGTGCTCAGCAATGTTGATTTGTTGGCCTGTCCCCTCCTGCTCTGAGTTTGCTTTCACCACCGGCCCTGCTCCGTATTCTCGTCATCCTTTCTGCTCCACAATGACCAAACGTTCACAGCGCCACAGCAAACTGAACTGATTTTAGAACGGGGTTTGTCAGTTGCTAGGTTGATGTCCTGTATCTGCTAGCTGAGGAAATCACCATTTGAAAAAGGGTAGAAACCCTCATTTGACTTGCACATTAAAGATATTACAAGATAGCAATGTTCCACCTTCCTCTATTTCAAGACAGATCTGTCTTCAAAGTGCTTCTGCTAATGCATCAGTAATTGCTTGGGCTCGTACCTTTGTGCTTGTGTGTTTCTGTCCCAAGAATCAAGATGAAATCAGAGTGTTTTTCACCTCCCTGAATCTTTGGAAACAATTTTGTCCAGCGATTACGGAAGCAAAAGAAAAAGCTTTTCTGTTCTGACTATCTCTGTATCTGTACAGTTTAGGGCTGAAAGACTTTGAACAATATTAATACAAGAACAGGCTTCTGGGAACTCTCGCCGCCTCTCTGTCTGTCTGCATTATTACTTTCAATATCTGCTGTACTAGTGTGAGTGAATATGTCTATGATCTGTGGTACTGTGGCTGTCTGTCTTTTCTCTCTGAGGCACCTGTCGCACGCAGTGATTTCCCCTCACAGTGGATGGGGCTGCTGTCCCTGTTTTGTGGCCACAGAGCTGGACAAACTCTAAGTTTCTATCTCATTATGTTTCTCTCTGATATTTGTTTTATGGGTATGATTTCTTGATATAAATGACAATATATAAAAGCTGGATTTTGTGTGTTTTTCTATGTTTGGAGTGTGTAAAATACACTTAAATCTGTAACCACTGTTTTGTCTCACATCTATATGTAATGATGCTGAACTTTACTTTAAAAGTGTGAATTCTTCTGTTTTTAGGATACATAAATAATCTACAGTTCAGCTTTTAAACCTTATCATGTCGCAAATGTTGCGTATACATGTCTTCCATGCTATGAGCAAGTTGAAACCCCGGAGTAGAGCGATGTCTGCGTCATGGCTGGCCGAGTATGAGAAAATCTAAACGTTAATTATGGCTCCAAAAAGTCAAATCGCCTAAACGTTGAAAGCCAGAGATTTTAGAGGCTGTTGGGAAAATCCCATAGTAATCCACGGTGATCTGAAGTACTCTAACTCCCAGACAGCGCAGACAACAGCCAGTTGCAGACAGACAAGTGTGCATCTCTCTGTGTGTGTGTGTGTGTGTGTGTGTGCGTCTGCATTTGGGGCAGGGAACGAGAGGAGGGAATTACTTTAGATGAATTCAGAACGTTTTAGGGTAAGAGGATACGATGTGTTCCTGGTCCAAGGCTGGGGAAATGAACTGAAGGGTACTCTACAGAACTGCGTAACCTGTGACGTCACCTCTTCCCTCATCCCTCCTCTGCCTTATCCCCCTTTTTTCCTGTCCAAACACTGAGCCTCCCTGTCGACTATTCCTCTCAACCCATATTATTAGTAGTGACACTCTAGCCCTCCCCTTTTCCCACCCTTTTTATCCCCCTGTTACCTCTTACCTCTTCATCTGTCCTCGCTACACCCCAACCCTTCACTCAGCTCTCTGTATTTTTCTCCTTCTGTCATGGCGGTAAGGCTTCCTGGTGCTTTGGTTTGCTGCCTCAGCAGCACAGCAAGGTTAAATCTCCCAGAAGAAAGAGGTTCCCTGCAGCTCTACCCATTACCACATACGGTGCCCTCACCTTGGAAGAGTGACAGTGTTCAGGCTTGATTATACATTTCACATACAAAAAGAGTAAACAAAGGGGAAGCATGGCAAATTTCCTCAATATGCAATCAATGCAGTTTGATTTAGATTAAAGCAAAAGACGTCTCAGGAGTCCACAAACCCCAGTTAAATGCACCGCCACTGAGGAGCAGATCACATAAGGGTGAAGGTGTCCAGCTCAGAGGTGGTCAAGGAGGAGTCAAGGGCATTTCACGGTGACAAAGTCTCTTAATCTCTGATATTTCTTGCCTTGAATTCAGCCCTCCAAGCGGAGTTTAATCCCAAGCTGCCCCGCAAACAAGCTCCACCAGTCAAATGATTATGTTTAGTGTCAGCAAATCCTCATGAAGATGCCAGGATTTGCAAGTGTTGTCTCAGACGCTCGACTCGTGACAAGAAAGTCCCTGATGAAGGTTTTGGGGATTTGTTTAGAATGATAACAAGAGATATGACATCAGACTTATCCTGTAGCATAATACATGATTACATCTTGCATAATTATTAAAGGATTGCTTCCCTAGTTGTAGCCACCGTTCCTAGCAGTAACAACAACATTGTCACCAAGTTAACAGCTGGTAGATGCAACCACAGCTGTACACAGGTGTTACTAATTACCATTAGTCACAATGGCTGAGCCAGTTCCAGGGCCCTGTGGACCTGATTGGCAGGGCTTTGGGGGGCCCCCTTCAATTGATCATTAAGGTTATTAGTCACACCAGTGCTTTTCCTGCTATGACATGTCAAAATGTCCACTATGAGAAAGGTCCATTAACCACATGTAATGTTGCCAACTCCTGACACAGAGTGGAGAAATGCTCACAGACAATTAAGAATCACTGCAGAGTTATGAAGTTGTACTTTGAGAAGGAGCTATTGATTTGAGAGTCTCGTGTGGGCTATCAGTATCCTCATTGTCTTCAGCGTAATTGCTTTATTATGTGTCTCTTTAGATGCATGTTGGACCAGGCGCACTGATAAGTTGTATTAATAAGGCATCAACACATAACAGCCCGGCGTTTAGTAAATATGGGTGATGGTTGAACGTTTTTAATCCCTCACGGTTCCTCTTAAATATTTATTTGTCAGCATCCATGTAGAAATGCTAAAATGTATTTGAATTATTACAAATACAGGCCTTAATCCTGTCCATCAAAGTCAGTGTGCAGTAATTATACAGTATTTTGTGGTAAGTATGAAACACATAGGGAATCATAGATGTGACTGGCTCTGGTTTAACACTTGGCAAACATGTTTTTGCTTGCCTTGTATTCATGATGAACTGCATCAGTAGTAGAGTAAGCAAAGGGTTTGTACCTGGCACACGTGTCGCTGCTATATTGAAATATGACTTGAATTAATTTTGTTTCATTTCTTTCACATCCCAGGTGGTGAAGAGAAACACAGCGTGTATTCAGAGGCTTAATACAGCAAATACGTTGTCTGCTGTTCATACTCATAGCATTTTACTTGTTTTGTTTTTTGCTAGCTGTAAATCAATGGTCCAGAGAACATCCTTAAGCAGCATCCAACATCCTTCAGCCTAAAACATCTTTATTTTT
>NTHP01000331.1:63916-139699 GCA_003416845.1 Oplegnathus fasciatus
CCATATCATTGGCAAAACCCTCTCATAATAATCATAACAATAATAATATTATAAGGTAAGGTCATATACTGTATCTTCTGTCTTCTGTGTGCACACACACTCCATCACTTCATTCTGGGGGGTCAGCTTAAGGCTAATGTGTGTATAAAAGAGATTTATGATTCATCAGGAAGGCTGCCGTCCCTCCAGGACACTGTAACTCTGTGTGAGTCCATCAGACCGAGATATGGGCATTATGTGGCGAGTTATTTATAATTAAACCTGCAATAACTGATTTTTTTGACCACTTGAGGGCAGCGGAAACAAGATGTGAGCGCAACACGGACATGTCACCTTTGAAGTCAATGTGGCGAACTTGTTAGCAAACAGTTGCTTATTTACACATCCAGCAGTTACAGAACAACATTATCATTCATTTGGAGTCGTGTTTCTGACCACCTGGCAAACATAAGTCCAATACTCACGCTCTTTTAGCTCTGTTTTTGGTCTCTACCAACTCCTGAGGGAAATATCTGGCTCTTTATCTGCTAAATGCTCCACTACAGTTACTAACTGTGTCTGCCTGCTGAGCAGGTAGTGTACAGTGGGTCTTTCGCTGAAAACAGCTGTCTGTTGCAGCCAGAAACAACACTGTGAGAGCTGTGAGAGTGAACAACTAAGTTAAGTTGTGGCCCAGACGGCAAAACAACGAGCTGAAACTTATTATAAAGCCCAGTAAAGTCGAGGGAGCTGCAGATTCAGGTTACCCCCTTTCACATTGTCACATTGTTTTTACGTTGTCATTTGTTACATTGTTATTATGAAAATATGGATTATAGCCATTTTAAGGTACTTTCATAAACCCTTGAGGCAGGATAAAGATGTTTTTGACAATATACACAAATATTAACAATATCTACACTATTTAGTTATTTTGAATTTCCATATGATTGGAGAAATACTGTATGTTCCATGTGTGCACAAGTTGACCATTTGTTCATTTTAATTAATAATGTTACGCTGTACCTTCTCACCCAGGCGGGATAGCTACAGCACTGTAAATCCACTTTTTAATGATGAATGAGTGAGGCTTTGCTGTTGCCAATGGGCCCAAGTGTTTCCTAGTTAGCACTTCCTGCCTCCACCAACACTGCTGGACCTTTGTGTGAATGTGTACGTGTGTGTGTACACATGCATGATTGTGTAAATGTGTGTGTATTTGCACATTTTGTATCTGTGTATCCGGTACCTGCTCTTATTATCTACTATACAGACAGTGTGACATTTCATCATTAAAGGATAAAACTACATATTTGCACGATACATTACAGTTTAAGTCTGCCTTCTCTAGATTTCATTGTGAGTGAACTGAGAGACATTTGTGTGCAAGCTTACCTCCATGAATAAGAGCTAGAATCGTTCACGATTCTTCTGGAAAGGTTGGCAGAAGCTCTCAAGTTTCACAGTGCCACTTCTCTCTGTCTGCGAACTGGGGTGTGTTTACAAGTACAACCAGGGCACCTGACACTTTGTGTGTAATACTAGAACAGCACCCACAACACTCACACCGGCACTGCAGGATAAGATTTGATCACAGACACCTCAAGTGCAAAGAAAGGACAATCCATCTGAGCTGAGACTAAATCTCTGGGATTATTATCCTTAAAAAACAAACACTTGATGCATGTTGTATTTTCATCTGTGTGTATATATGCCCCAGAAGTGTTCACTACAAATCTGCATATTTGGTCAGTACCTTATGTGACCAAATGGGTCAAATGCTTAAAAACTGTACGTTGAACAATCCCAGTAACATACACTATAAACACAAATGAAATCCCCAGTCATGCAATGTGAGAATTCTCCACTGTATTTTTTCTTTGTCTTGCTGAACATAAACAACAATGTCACAGGCATGGGGGGAGTTGGTTGCATTCGCAGGTTTTAGATAATACACGAGGCACCGTTGGCTGCATGATTAATATTGCAGTTAACCAAGAAGCTGGAGATAAATCACAGGCCCTGCTTAATATATAATCTTTGATGTCAGCACAACTGTACACAAGGACTTTTTATCTAGGTCAGGTTAATAAATTGTATTTTCATGGATATCTAACATACAACATAAGATCAGATCTGGAGTAATAAAGTGGAATAATTATTTGGCTATTACTTTAAGTGCAATCAGCAACTGATTCTCAACTGGATATTCTCACAAAATAACCTAATTCAATATATCAGCCAAGGTTCATGCCTTTGATATATTCCAGCCCCCTGAACCACCTACAGCGCAGTCTGTGTTTGGTCTATTTTCTCCAAAACCAGAGTAAACACTGGTGCAGCATTTCAAAGGTGGAGAAATGTTCAGTCAATTGCCATCATATTTGTTGTACCTACAGTAATTTGCTCCACCCACATTCTCATACATGTTTTCAAGCACATGCCTGCTCTATGCACATACACACACGCACATACACACACACGCAGTAGTGCTGTTATTGTATTAACAGCACACTCAAGTGAATATGCAGCCCGGCTCAAGCCCTCTTGACCATCACTGCTCTTTCCTGCTCTTCAGGCTAATGCCTCAATGCAGCAGCCAATCGTACGTTCTGCACCGATACTCTGCAGCCTTTTCAGTTTTTCATTAGCAAAATATATTTTACAAACACTCTGGCCAGCAGACAGTTCTATTTTCCCTCATAGACTGTGAGAATATTCAAATACTGAGACCATCACTGCTACTTACATGAAAAAGTATATTCTGGTTACATTCAAATCCCCTTTCAAAACTAGTTGAACTGGCATTTGAAATGAATTGCAATTAGAGAACAGTTTCTTTTTTACTGCACTCATGCACCGTAGGTCCTCGTTCTGAGGTGCTGAGGGGTGTGCACACCGCAGAGGAGGCTGTATTTCACACGCATTGAGGCGTGTATTCATGCAGTACACTGTATTTTGTTTCTCATACTGTACAGGTACTGTATGATTGCACATACACAGACTGCATTGCAGTATACTGCCTCCTCCCTGTCAGAGTCTTTGATATTCATTTCATGCAAGGCTTTCATCGCTGTGATTTTGTCATGTTACGTTCTGTGGTAACTCTCTCGTTGACTTTTCATTTATGATTGTCCCTCTTTTGCCATCATACGTACAGTTTCAGTTTCACTTGCACCTTGACAGCACGCTGCACACATGTGAAAGTGATGCTCATTCATGTTTATGTTTACGTGCCTCAGCATGTAAAAATCATGGATCACGTAGCGTGCTCACAGAGGGAAGGTGTCTTTGAGGTAATAAACCTGAGGGAGCAATGAATGGTGTAGATTGTAAGGGGATATAAATTACGAGAAAGGTTGATGCACAGCTATTTTGGTCTGTGTGATTACCCTGCAGACACAGCTTGGCAGCTGGTGTAGGCTGTGTGATAGCTGAGTGTATGTACAGTGGTGGCCAAAATTGTTAGAACACCTGACAGATCTGAAAATATTGACCTTTTTTTTGCCTCCAAAACATGATTTAATTTCATAATATTCATGAAACATGCAGATGGTTGCTCTGAGCACAACAAATATCAGATGAAGTGAGTCCTACTGTTTTTATCCACTTTTAACTTTAATATTTGGTATGTCCACCTTGTGCAGCAATTACAGCAGCACATCTCTCTGGNTGGCGGTCTAAAGTGTACTTTACAGTGCTTGGACTGCATCTCAAGTCCTTGGCTATGCGGCGGTAACTCCAGCCAGCATCAAAAAGGGCCTTTATTCGAACCCGTTGCTCACTCGTTAGCTCCTTCTTCACCTTAGCCATGTTCAAAGAGAAACATGTGCTTCAAGACTACTTCTAGAGGCTTTGAATTTATACCAATTGGTGGTGTGGCCTCAGTGACAAAACCCTGATGTTACCGATCACTTAATGAGCAGCACAGGCCTTGTACATTCAAAAGAATCACACAGCTGTGTCCAAAGACTCTTGCATCACCATCAATTTAACCACGATCACACCTAACAATGATTACACAAGTAATTTGGCTTGTTGATTGTGTGACATCGGCAGTGAAATAGGCCTAGCTTGTTTTTTGTAAGGAAAATGACCTAAATCTCCTTATGATGGCTCTATTCTATGGTTTATAGAGCTTAATGATGACTCTGTAGATATTTCATTCGTTTTATGGGTATTTTAATGGCCAATTCAACAAAAACAACTGAAACCTCTTAAATATGCCAAGTGTTCTAATAATTTTGGCCACCACTGTATGTGAATGC
The DNA here is from genome assembly GCA_003416845.1 of Oplegnathus fasciatus. Classification (NCBI taxonomy): domain Eukaryota; kingdom Metazoa; phylum Chordata; class Actinopteri; order Centrarchiformes; family Oplegnathidae; genus Oplegnathus; species Oplegnathus fasciatus. The sequence continues at coordinate 68,164 of NTHP01000331.1, forward strand.
ATGCATGTTAGTGTATTGTATGTGGCTCTCTTGTTGTGCATTATCCCAGGTGTCAGGTTTATACTGTATGATACAGCCCTACTTTGTTTGGTATTTTAAGCTCACAGGGAGCTTAACTAGGTCCCTCACCAACACATCCTGCCCTTCCCTTTCTCCTGTGTCATCATGTCTCTGTCCCGACCCTACAGTACGTGAATATAGGGTTGTATTTGTAAGGGGATGTGGTGGAGATATATGGGCTTGTGTTGTCCTAGAAAATATATCTCTGAGGGTCTTAAAGCCAACACCAGATAATATTCTGAGACACATCAAAGCATTGCCTCATTTATTTCTGCTGCCAAACAAACCTGAGTTGTTTTTTTAATGTCCAAACCACCAAACAAAAGTACAAAAAGTATTCATTCATATAACACATCACCTCCTGTGCTTGGAAATATTCGTACATCACTAATCCTGCAAAAATAGCTCAGCCTGAACCAGCTTGTACATTTATATGTCTCTTTTTTTGACTAATAATCATGGTCAAGCCCATCAGACAACAACATGGCCAGATGGTGTACACCAGATGTTCATGATTACTGAGAATACAAAATGATTCCCGATTTCAACATCATTAGCAAATAAAAAAATGAGAGAGAGAGAGAGAGAGAGAGGGGGAGGTGGGTGACAGAAATTCCTGTTTCTGGCTCGGGATCAACAAAGCAAATAGGAATGCCCTTCGTGTTTTGATCCCATAGGGAGGGGAGAGGGATGGGCTAGCTGGTGTTGATGTAATCACCGCTGCTTTATAAAAAAGATGGGCTGGTCTCGCAAGGTCCCTTGCCCAGATGTTGTTGCGTAATAGCTCATTGAAAATGAAAGCTCTGTTGTTTAGTATTGGCTTCCAACCTCTGGGAGCAGCCGGGCCAGCTTTGGCTGTATGACGCTGAGCTGATGCCCATTGCCAGCCACAGGAGGTAAAGCCCCGGCAATTGACGATGAACTCTCTGTAAGCCAAAGGATGGATGGACACTCTGCTGTGCAACGTTTGTAAGCCAGAAATATTAGACAACTATAGCTCCAGCTCCATACGCATTTAGCAGAGGTGACGTATCATAACATGGATTTAAGTGAAAGAGGATTCGCTGAGCCTCAGTGGGTATTTTGCGTCAGTTGCATGCAGGATTTCATTGACATTTATTAGAAAATGGTGAGAAAGACTGCTGCCGATTGGCTGGCCTCACTTTTGTGACAGGGGTGGGAATATATCAGACTACTGCTCAATCACACTGAGAGAAGAAGGTTGGGTTTTCTGAGGATGCCCCCCACAGACTAGTAGCTTGAGAAATGAATGGGCAGCTTGTAATGTTGATGGAAAGTGATATCAAGCATGCTGCAGTTGAAATTAATCAGCAATAGCTTATTACATATCACACTGTGACTTTTATTTGGTCAAATACATCCAGAGTGCCCTAAATTATGACAGTTTTAATAAAAAGACACAACAGGAAACACTGTTCCCAGATGTATGCTTTTAGTATCCTTCTCCCTCCAGTGCTACATCCACAGTAGCTCATTTCCTGGTTCTCTTTAACCCCCCCAAAAAAGCTGAATAAATCAAGTCAATAAAGTTAATTTCCACAATATAAAGTTAATTCTACAGCCATCTGAATGGACATCCGGCGTTTCATGCAGCTGCCTGTTAGAGGAGCCAAAGTGGTGGGACAGAGGGACATCCCTCTTTAGATGACATTAGTCTGATGACCCACATGGAGAAACTAGATTGTAGCAGAAGTAATAGTATCGAGCGGGAAAAGACAAATATAAATACAATCTACTGTAAATGTTTTTTGAGAAAATACTGGAAAAGAGTGACAGAGCACAAGAGTTTTGGCTGACACATCCAATCCTCATGTGGGTCCATGGATTGCCAGGGCACCACCGTAAATCATTTCACCACCCAGATGACTGGCTTAATTCAGTGTGCATGAATGTAATTACTGGCTTCACCTGACAATGCTGTCTATTAAGTGATTCTAATAGCTTTCTACCAACTGATGTTTCACTGACAGCAGCAGTTAATGTATGCATACACTTTTCAGCTTTTCACATACATCAAGTGAAGTGATTTTTTCAGATAAATTATTTAAATGTTTCCTGTATACTTGGTGCTGTAGTCAGCTGTGGTCAGTCGGTAATTATTGCGACGGCCAATGTGACAAGACTGAGAGTCTACAGCCACGCTACCACCTCTGTGAGACTGTTACAGCTGTGAGCTAAATTCTAACATGCTCACAGTGAAAATGCTAAAATGTTGATGTTTAGCAGGCACAAAGTTGAAGATCTTAGTTTAGGGTGTTACGATGCTAAAATTTGCCAATTAGCACTGAACACAAAGTACAGCTGAGGCTGTGGGGATGTCATTAGTTTTGCAGGTATTTAGTCATAAACCAGAGTATTGGACATATTGAAATTTTTAGCTGATGACGGTGCTAGATGAAAAGTTAGAGGATCACCAAATTTCACAGTAATCCATTGCAATAGTTGTTGAGATATTTCAATAAAATCAAAAATGTTTAACAGCGTGTGGTGCTAGAGTGAAACGCAGGGGATCACTAAGGCATTATGATACATCATCTGGAAACCATGAATGTCTGCATGAAATTTTGTGCCAAGATGTTGAGATATTTCACTGAATAAGTGAAAACTTTGACCTGCTGGTAGTGCTAGAGGAAATGTCACCAAAATCATTACAATCTACCTCCATGGGACCTTTAATGTACAAAATGTCACAGCAATCCATCCAATAGTTTTTGAGATATCAGTCAGGACCAAAGTGGTGGACCGACCGATACTCGGACGCTGGCATCCCTCGAGCCACGCTAAACCAAAACTTTAAAATAACTTTAAACCTTAAAATAAACAGGTGCACCTGATACAAGAGTTTTAGAGTCCTTTCTTGATTCATTCCAGAAAGGTCCAGTAGTATGAGGAGATTGTGTTGCCCCTTCAGACACTGTTGCATTATTAATCAGAGCAGTCTCACCAGGTTCCCACCTAGTGCCACTTAAATCCTCCGTAAGCCCCATGACACACCTCAGCTTTTCACTCCACAGGCCATTCGAGGGGAACTACAACTAAAGAGCAAGTTGGGAAGAGGTTGCTATCATGACAGCAGCACCTGCTCAGTCATACTAACATAATAAAACAGTAAAACAGCGATAGATTTTAAGCTATTTATACAGGATGTTTCTAAAAAGAGTTTACAAACAATTCCAGTACAGTACAGATTGAAAACACGTGTAAAGTAACATATAATTTACTAAACCAGTTAAACAAGGAAAAGCAAGACAGTGTTGGATAAATCAGGAATTAATAAAACAATAAATTAAGAAAAAAAAAAGGTAGTTTGTTCTAAATGCAGATACCCTGGTGGAAAAAGCAGGGTCACTTTTAATCTTCATCATATCCCTTACCAGAACGGTCCCATTTGAGAGTTTCAGGCTGCAAATTAGCTTTATAACAAGTAGTTAAATGTTAATAATTCTAATGGTGTTTTATAAGTAATATGTAAGCTACATTTTGAACAAGTTGGTCACTTTCTTGCTGAGATTTTGATGAGAAAATCGATACCACTCTTGTATCTGTACGCTGAATATGAAGCTACTGCCAGCAGCTGTTTAGCTTAGCTTAGCATAAAGACTGGAAGCAGAGGGAAACAGCTAGCTTGGCTCTGTCCAAAGGTTCCAAAATCCGCCTACCAGCATCTCATAAAATGAGATGGTGAACATGGGAAACATTTTACCTGCTAAACATCAGCGTGTTAACATTGTCATTGTGAACGTGTTAGCGTGCTGATGTTAGCATTTAGCTCAAACTACAATGTATGTGTAAGTACGGTCCATAGACTGTATATAAAGATTTATATACAGTCTATGCCTCACAGAGCCACAAGCATGGCTGTATCCATAGCCGATTAGACGCAAATATACCTGGGGTGGTGCGAACTGACACACAAACAGTCTGTGCGAGTTTAAAATGTTTTAAATTGTATCATGGGGCTTTATGAATCTGCTTCATAAACGTAAAGAGATGGAGACTGGCAGGAAATAACAGAAAGACGAGGCTGAGTTTAAGACAAACACACAGGTACACTCCCACAGATACAGTCGGTGAGTCATTGCTTGCTACCATAAAATGTCTGTACAGTTGGTACATTGGCTGTTTGGGGTGAATAAACACAAATGGTTGGTCTCTGTCCAAAGTGTAGACAGAGCCAGGCTGGCTGTTTCCCCCTGCTTCCAGTCTTTATGCTAAGCTAAGCTAATTGCCTGCTGGCTGTAGCTTCATATTTAATGGACACATATGAGAGAGGTACCCTCGGGAAGAATGCTAATGTGAATCTTTTCTGTAAAGGTTTTCTCAGGTGTGCAGCCTGATACTTTAAATTCTGGTACTTCCAGGAATTCAAATTTAGCAAAGTGGAAATCAGACTTAAAGCCTTACACCACGTCCTCCTTCCTGTCGCCTATCTGGCACATATCACAACAGCCTGAATGTCAGTTGGCAGGCAGGCGAGCACGTCCATATCACATCACCGACTGAAACAGTACCAGAGTCTTAAGTGTCTCCGAGGTACATGGGTCACACATTGCCTGTCCTGTCCTGTAATAAGAGATGAGAGGGTGCCAGCCAGGATACTCAAACAAGGCCTTAGCAGCCCAGGAACACATCACATCACCGCGTTACCTCAGCAATTCACTGACCCGCGCCCAAGTGCCCTTGTTTTCACAGCAGCCCTCATCCATTCACTGTCGAGATGAAATGCACTCCTCTGATTTTGGAGGGGAGCGGGAGGAGGGGTGGGGGTGGGGGATCAGGTGACCAGTCACATTCCTGTGTTGCCTCAGCAAGACTATGTAGGTCACACCCTCCTTTGACTAATTAAAAATTCAGGATGGAGAGACCTGCTTCATTCTCCGGAGGCATGAAAAATATTTTACTACAAATAAAAATAAAAATCTCAAGTGTTTTGCAAAACATAGCAGAAATGAAACTGGACCTTTTAGTTCAGTCCTGGTCTTTCCACAGTCACAACAGTCACACAACAGGTGACCAAATGTGTCTAGCTGAGGAGCTCTGGTTTGCAAAATCACTGTTACCTTTTAAATCTCTCCTTAACAAAATTGCCCTTTTTGTTGTTGTTGTTTTACCTTGAATTATATTTATTAGTGTGCCAGCACCTCATAATCTTCTATTTGAATTCCCTTTTTGTTTCCACATTATTACAGTTTGATTGTTTATGTCGTAAAGGATTTTATAACCTTCAAATTTAAAAGTGCTATATAACAAAACAACTGTTGTTTTTTTGTCATTGTCAAATGACAATTTAGTCTCTATGATCTATTTACCTGCACCTCTCTCCATAACCACCCTTTAGTGGTTAGAATGTGAGGAAAAAGAGAGAGAAAAATATATTAATCAAATGACTTTGCACTTTCTTTGGTGATAATGTAATTTTATTTGAACATTAAAAGATAATGGCAAGCTCAGTGAAGCACGTTCAATTCTGTTTGTTTTTACGCCTGGGGTTATTATTCATGGCAAACACCTGAAGATTTGAGATGAGATGAGATAACATGATGACATTCAACTGTGTTAATGCATGAATCTGTTCATAGTACGACTAAAACACTGGAGAAAGAGGAGAAGTGGTTCATTGCAATTGTGAAGTTTTATTTTGATCCTATTACCAACACCTAAATGCAGAAAGACTATAAAGTGTTAAAGGTTAATGTTTAAACTGTTGAGTCATTTCATAATATATAGAGTACAGTTGCATTTAAAGAAATTTAAAAAATGTTCGCAATGTATTTCTTGTACAATATTTCTTGTACAAGCTTTGCGTGACATTATTTGTGGGTGAGACGGAGGTAGCCGACACGCTGAGCAAAAATATGAGTTGATTAAACCACAGTTACATATATTGCTCAATGCACACTAAATTATTCAGCTTGACAGGGGCCCTGGAACAGGCCAGGCATTATTGACATTTACTATTTTAAGGGCCCTGAGTGAGATTAAAGTGAGAGTACCAGAATTTCTAGCAGGGTCCCTTCTGATGCCATTTAAAGGAATGAGTTATGTGAAGCTACAGCCAGGAGCCTGTCAGCTTAGCTTAGCATACAGACTGAAAGCAGGGGGAAACTGCTAGCCTAGATCTGTCAACAGGTAAAAAAATCTGCCCACCTGCACCTCTAGAGCTCACTAATTGACACATTACGTCTCATTTGTTTAATCCGTACAAAACCCAAGTGGCTCTCTTAGCTGAGAGCAGTGACTTCCTGTAGTCTCTGCTGGTTTCCTGCAAATGAACCTCACAGTGAAAACAAGACTCCAGGAAGTCACTGCTCCTGGCCAATAGGGCAGGACATAACCTCATGTAAAACCACAACTTTGCGTTTTTATGAGCCAGTGATTGTACAGATTTAACAAAGTAAATATAATGTGTTAATTAGTGACCTTTAGTTGTGCTGGTAGGTGGATTTTGTTACCTTTGGACAGAGGCAAGCTAGCTGTTTCCCCCTGTTTCCAGTCTTTATGCTAAGCTAAGCTAACCATCTCCTCGCTGTAGCTTCACATTTCAGCTCGCTGTAGCTTCACACGGACAGAGTGGAATCGATCTTCTCATCTAATTTTTGGCAAGAAAACGAATATGTGTATTTCCTAAAATGTCAAACTAATCTTTTAACATGGCAACACCACATCGCCATACGCCTTGTGATGACATTGTGGTAGATGCAGTTTAGAATAAGATAAGATAGTACTTTATTTATCCTGAGAGAAATTGTTGTGCAGTAGTTGCAGTACAAAGGAGGAAGGAGTTCAAATATAAACAACATAAACAAAATATAGGAGTAGAGATTATCAGTAAGGTGCAAATCCAAAATATACACAATGCCAGAAATGTAGACGGGTTAACTGTAGTGATCATAAGTATCAAACGGTGAGCGGTAAGGTGCAATGGTTATGTAAGGTTATGTAGGCTCAGGAAGGTGATATCTGCATAGCAAATGAAGGGAGATTCATGAATTGCATGTTCATTAATTAAAATTCATTTTAACATATGCAAGCATAACTAAGGCAGAGCTCATACTCGCATTCACTGAATGCATGCTGCACTGCTACCACAGTGCTTGTGCTGAATTGCTCCCATGCAGTGTGCTAAATTATTATTTCAACCCCTCCGCCTCTCTCCACAGTGCTGCCTTAACTCATGCAGCCCGCTTTATAACAAACATGTCATCCTAAAGGATTGCTCCCTATGATGCAGGTCATGGATCAACCAAAAGCCCCGCAGTCTTATCTTCACAAAGCCAGCTTTCTGTGATTTGTAATGGGTGAAAAAAGTTGGACAAATTAGGAGATACCCATGTGCCTCTTTGAAACTGAGCAAAGACATTTTTTGTGAATTGCACCTGGGTTGAAACAAACCTGGGTGGCCTAGTTAGAGTGGTGACACGCGAGCAGTTTTTGTTTTTAGATAGTTTTATCATGCAAACTAAGGCCAGCTGCACTTATTTTGGCCACAACTAGAACATCTCAATGCAAAGAGATACATGCTTCAATGTTACTCAGGTTTTAAAAGGTGTATTATTGGAGTAATTTGACCACATACTGTTTGTCATCCAGTATGTTGTCATCCATTTGTACATATCAAATTAGCTGATTGGGAGACACAGGGTGACAAAGATTAACTGACAGTGATATGCATCATCAGCTATACAGGACCTGTGTTTGTGTGTGTGTGTGCTGATGATCTCTGCTCATTCTCAATGCCCTCTTGAACTTGCTTTGTGCAGTGGTACATCTAAGTGCAACAACCAGACTGCCCTCCTGTGGGAATAGGAAATATTACATATTCATAACTAGGTCTGCTCCCACTTTGATAATGAAAACTAAAGGCAGTCTCACAGTATGTCAAAAGTATTGATCCACCACTCCTAGTTATTATACAGCAAAGGTGTTGCAGCAGCAGGAATCTTAAATCTCTCTTTATAAAATATTAATTTTAAGGCCTTGGCTCATATGATTAATGAAGTGCTATTGGATTTACAAGAGGTTTCCCATCTATGTCAGTGCTTTTGCACATTGAATCTGAAGGAGAAAAAAACTCCTGTAAAATGGTTGGATACCACTGATGCTCATTCAGATGCAGAGAGGATTCATATTCAAAGTCAACATTCAAGTTTGAGTAGAATCAATGCACTTAACTGTTGTAGACAAAGAAATAAAAGTGAAGGCGTGAGTTTGAAGTTCCTTTCAGGTCCAGATGATCCCTTTTTGACAAAAAGGTCTAAATCTAATTTTAAAGAAACTTATTCATGCACGCAATTTCAGTCAGAATATATTTCTTTGTTGTTGTATTTGTGTGGGTGGATGTACATTACAACTTAGCGTGAGGTAATGTCTTCTCCAGTCTCCTTAAATGCTCCCTGTGTCAACACACATTTGCTGTAGGATTTAATATAAAATACCTGAATTCTCACCTGCATCTCAGTAGAAATAACCAGTAAACTCCAGGCAGTCTAATTCAGCTGCATGAAATATTCGAAACAAATTCCTGGAATCGTTTTTTTTTCCCCCACTGTGGCCTTTCCAAATTTGTGTACTTGTTAAGTTGATAGATAGATGTTATATTTATACCTGGTGAGGGCTCTCATGAAAAAGCCTCCCTCTCTCAGCTGCAGGGCTGCTGACTGCAGGTTGAATTCTGCCTTACTGGCCATGCCGCACACAGGGAAACAGATGGGTAATAAGGTCACAGCAGACGTACCTCTCACCAGCACAGACAAATTGCAGACACACCAGCTGTGCTGACTCAGGACAACATTAGACTCAGGGGAATTGAATTAAGATCTCTTTTTGTAATAAGGGAAGTTGTTGCTTTGCGTGTTATTTGCCTTTCATGTGGAGCAAATGGGAATGTAATAAAAAGGCTTAAAGGCCCTGAAAACCTATTTGCTCAATCAGCGTCTTTAATATAAATGCTGGATTTCTACATAAGCACACTATTTTCTGCCAAAGCTGCGACGGGGCCCACATTTTGGGCACAATATTTAGAGAAAGTTGACTGACTACAACATCAGAAATTATGTTTTCAATTTGATTTCTGTTCTAAACATAGACAACACTTCTTTAGAGTTTAAAAAGATCTTTCTGTGATAAAGGGTGGTGGACAATGTTCTGCTCTAATTCTGTTTGAATGTTCTTAAGTCTTTGTCAGTGTTGATCAGAGGATCCTGACTGATAATTGATACAGTAAAACACACTGATCCTAATGGAATTTATTTGTATCATAGCTTTCAGTTAGTCAGTTACCTGGGAAAGTGCTCGTCCTGCTCAGCCCATTCTTCAGGGATCTACGTACTAATTTTGTTTACACACTTTGTATTGTTGTCTGTAGACTTCCGTTTCTATGATAGTTACTGACATAATGTATACTTTAAAATAAAATGTACTTCTCATGTGGATGCAGAGATTTCAAATACAATACACCAAAATCCTTATTTAAACACTCTTTATTTTACAATAATACTGCCTCTGTGGGACAAGTCATTAAATTATTACATATTTTCAAACAAACAGGCACATTAACTCCTTTATTGTGGCTTATTCACCTATATTTTTAAAAATCTTATTCAGTATCCCTGTAGTTTTGATTCAGAGTAAGCACTGCAATAATTACAACACCTTGCACAGTTGGAAAACCAAAACTACACATATCTTTTAATCAACCGACATATAAACAGTACACTACCATACAGGTTTGGCGAATAAAAATCTGTGTTCAGTGCATAATGTGCATGGCATGGGAGAAGGTTACATTCATCACCCTGTTGGACACAGCTGGCTGGCTTCAGTCCTCTGTGTCGGAGCTGTCTGCTGGGTCGGTGTTGTGGGTCAGCATGTAGTTGTCCATGTCGATGGAGGGGCAGTTGTGGATGGAGTAACGCAGACGCTCAGCGAGGATGGCCTGGCTCGTGTACGGGGGCAGGCGAAACAGGAAGAAGCAGGTCTGAGCAGTAGGGAGGCCGTTGACGGGCTGCAGGAAATAATAAGGGAAAAAGTTTATTATTTATACTACTAATATGTGTTTGTTCTTGTGAGCATGCTCATTGCTGTGTTAGCGATGACCTCACCCTATCAACCTTGATGATTTGAAACTTCTGAGTGATATCAGCCGGGTTGGAAGGCAACCTGGACCGGCCAGAGACGAAACGCAGGAAAAGCACTCGCTCCTCGTTGGTGAACTCCTCCAAGCTCTGCCAAAACCAGCCAATGAGCTGGTGGCTCTCGGTGATGTCACGGTAACGCACCAGCTTCTTCAGCATCTCGACAGAGACCTCTGGCAGGCCACAGACCAGCTGTTCCAGCTGCTGTGCTGTCAGCAGGGAGAGGAGGGGCACGGGGATGATGGTGGACATGCCCTCTCTGACTGCTGCCACCTGGACACAACAGAACAACGTCAGCTTTGATACTTCTGAGGACGAGATAAAGGGGACAACAACAGTACAACAAACAGGCTGTCTAGTGAGCACTAATGGAAACTGGTGGGCAGACTGGGTGTTTAAAATGGATGCAGAGTTTCAGATACAGTAGAGAGAAACCCACACCGAAGTTTTTACTTACAATAATATTGCCTTTGTGGGCAAAGGTCTGTTTGGTGAATTTAGTTAAAGGAAATTAGTTTATTTTTTTAAACTAGCCACTTTAAAGTCTAATCTTAAGGCCTTAAAGGGACAGTTTACTTGCTGAGGGTTTAAAATATTTGTTGAGGTTTCTACTAAGGCAGCAACTAACAACTATTTCCATCTGTTGATTATTCTCTGAATCGTTTAGCCTATAAAATGTCAGAAAATAGTAAAAAAATGTCCATCATGTTTTCCCAGAGCCCAATTTGCTATATTACGTTCACATTTCTTATCTTATCTGCATTCACATTTGAGAGGCTAGAACCAGTGAATTTTTTATTTTATTTTTTGACTGACTAATGGATCGACTAATTGTTTCAGCTGTAGTTTCTGTCTCCATACCAATATAAAGGTATCATCAAATACAGAATTTCACATGTGAACAAACTGTAAATGAAGGGGAGCATCAATAGGTTTGTTGCCAGTCAGTTTTTATGACTGCTGTTTTTGACTTTGACTGCAGAAACAACATTAAGCATAATGGAGCTTCAAGGTGTAATGATCTGCTACTGAGGACTGCACAATGGGGGCCAAGGGAGAGGTACTGATACATGAAGTAGACTTATTACTTTGGTGTCTCCTTAAGAAATCAGTATTCCCTGATGTCCAGATGTGTAGCATTTTGCATGCTTACAGGCTACATGGTTACAGCTTAACAAGTCTGCTAAATACACCCAAATCATGGTCCAACAGTTCAAACCTGTGAATCCATTTCATGCAGCCTGTAGTCCAGAGCTCTCTCCACATATTCAGTCCGGTTGGCAAAGGTCAGGGAGATGTTTTGACCTCCAGGAACCACAGGTACCAGCCTTCCATCTGCACTGTGGGCCATAAACGAATCCAGTGGGATCATCTTCAGAGGGAGATGTGGCAGGAGTGAAAAAAGGAAGTGAGGGGTTGGCAAACAGAGAATGAAAAGGTAGTTAAACATCTTTCAGCTTAGAAAGCTGGACATCTACTGTCATTAAGGAACTCAATAATAATAACTCAGTAAGCCAATTTGCGCAGTATCTCACCACATGGAAATTGTCCTCTGTGATTCCACTGTTTTCCAGGTGAAGGATGCCTTGGAGGGTGCGGTACGTGAGCAGGTCTACCTCCTCCAGGTCAGGCCCTCCCAATGGCATCGAGCAGAGCTGTTTCCACACCCAAGGAGCCAGATGTAAGTCCAGAGGTTTCTTGGTGCGGATAGCCACAGCCATGAGGATGCCCAGGAAGCGAAACTGGACCATGTGATCCTCTGAGAGTGCCGCTGGGTTCAACAGGAACCTGTGAGTGTACACAGCCAATGCCAGAGGTAAAGATTGTTTTTGAGAATTTGATGTTCTGTTATATTTGTACTGTTTTGGTTAGTGACTAAGAAAAGAAAAATATGCACCTGTCAGTGTTACTGCCCACATCTGCAAAGCTGTTGGGAGTATGAATCAGAAGATCCACCACACCAGACTGCAACTCCTGATGAAAACACATTGTCATTTGTCAATTTAGAAAAAGGCTGCATTATTATCTATCTCTGTTGCTGTGTGGTTTCCATCCTACCTGGCACATCTCAGTGATGGTGTCATCAAACACTCCTCCGGCATCGTCGGCTCCCTCTCCGACGAGCTTGACCTTCCAGGCTCGAGATGGAAGCCGCAGCTCCAGAGGATTCAGGCTCACCACTTGCTTCGCGATCTGCACAAAGATGGGCTTGCTCGAACGCCCTCTGTGGGAGTGTAAGGGAGGAGATGTCAATCACAAGTTTTGATGAAGACATACTAACAGATATAAAACAAACAGAAATTTGCATTCAAAAGACAGCATGAAGAAAACATGCACAATAAGCCATGTTGGCCAGTTGGAAACATCAGCTGACCCCTGAGGACATACAGATTGTGCTAACGGACTGAATGTCGTGCTCATCCTTACCTTGTGGAAATCCGTTTCACAGTGATCTGTGGCCCATATGTTTTGCCCTGGGTCATTGTTCTGCCAATGGAGCGCACCAGAGGCAGAGTGTTGACCTTGGGTGATAAAAGGCCTCTGAGCTCACCCCGGATGATGGCGGTTGTCCCTGAACTGTAACGTGAAGTAGACACCTGGATAGAGAGAAGAACAGGGAATAAAACAAGAAGTGAATGAGGCATTACAATGAAGAAGGTAACAGTGAGGCAGAGAGAAGACTAACAGGCAGCAGGTTTATTTTTTCCTAACATTTGTTCTTTATCATAAAGAACACATACAAAAAGGGCAAAGATTACCGGATTCTTGGTGTCCAGGTTGAGCAGCCTCCAGGACTTGTACATCAGATCAGAAAAGTGGTAGAGTACCCTGAGGCGCATGCTGAGGACATCAGGGCTGCAGTCTTTCAGAGTGTTGTACTGGGGAGGGACTGACTGGGGAAGGCCTAACTGGAAATTTCCAGGGCCACCTGGAGATGAAGGTAAGAAATGGGAGTCCCGAGCGTATTGTCTTTCATGGATCATAGCTGCAAAGAGTATTTGTGTGTGTGTATGTGTACTGTAGCACTGTGTGTGTACCTGAGTGTTTCATCGAGGTAGAGGGGGTGGTCCATGCTGAGCTGTGGCAGCGGCCAGCAGAGATCTGTCTGATGTTTTTCCCCTGCAGAGCTGTTATGAGCGTGGGCTCCTTCACTGGGTTGGCGTGTCCAAGGCCAAGCTGGGACACACACATAAATGACAACAATAGAGTGTTTCTGATGTGCACCGAAAGCAAACTTCAAAGTGTATCATTTTATAATAGAGGATGTTGGTTACCTGTCCCTCGCTGTTGCAGCCCCAGGCATAGACATCTCCGGTGGAGGACAGGGCGAGCACATGTTCACAGCCCACAGCAATGTCTTCTATGAACAGCCCCTCCAGAGACGGCACCACCTGGGGGCAGGATTTATTCTTCAGCATGGAGTCCGGCAGTCCGATCAGGCGCTCTGAAGGATGAACAGAAGGAAGCCAAGTAATATATCGGCATAAGCAGCTGTGCTCAAAAAATAAACAAACAGAATTGTATATTTTTTCTGCATGCAGCTTTCAAAATTGTGCTGATTAAGTGGGTGAATTGATTTAGATAAATTTTGAAGAGAACATTCCCCTCCATGTCAAGCATCAGCACTTTTTTTAAAAAGAACACTCTAGCTAACAAGCATACAGTTCGGAAATGTTGCATGTTATGACACAGCCGTGGTCCAAAAGACTCAACACTTTTTAGATGTATATGTACCAATTAGATTAGATTAGAGAATTTAAGTATTTCCAATCAAATCATTTACACTTCAAAAAAATTAGGTTTTTGCCACGTAGTTATGACATAAGTAAGAAACATTGAAGGTGTTTAGAAAAGTAAAAGGAGACACAGTTTAACAATATTTTAAATAATAATGCACATTTTCACTTTTACAACAAAATGTACCTTGTCCAAATGTGTAAACATGTCCATCACAGGCCAACGCCACAGAGAACTGAGTTCCACAACTGACCTTCTTAATTCCCTTGTTGCAAAGCTGCTCCACTTTCTGAAAATAGGAACAGCCAAAAATAATATTTCATCAATACTACATAAAAACACTCAATTAAAATTAAAATAAGTGAACACATACTTAAAGCAATGGATAGAAAAGAAGGTAACTATAAGCATGACCAGGTACATACTGTGACATAAATGACCTGTGTTTTGTCTTTTGAGGATTTCTAAATTTGAGCCTTTGTCACTGTTTACTTACCTGAGGGTAATATTTTGCTGTTGAGGAACCTGTTCCCAATTTGCCATAATCCCCATCTCCAAATGCCCACACAACCATGCCATCAAGGGACAGCACCAGTGTGTGGTTGAGACCACATGACACCTGAGGAAGGTAACCAGGTCAGCTCTGTTTAGTTTATATTTATCTTGATTCACTGTGGAGACTGATCACCATCACCGAGTTTAAGGATGAAGACAAACACAGTCCATTTCTTACCTGTCCCACATGATATCCCTCTAGGGCAGCCACCCTCTCTGGCAGCATCTTGTTGGATGTTGACCTTTGACCCAGACGACCAGATTCACCACTGCCGAAGGTGAACAGTTTGCCATCTGCTGTTACCACAGCCGAGTGCCGGAAACCACAAGCAAGCTGGGGGGACAAAGAAAAGCCATATGAAGAGAAAGAGTTAAATCGATTTGTTGATGTCTAACACTTCGATTTGAGTTCTTTTGGCCTCTTTAACATGTTTCTTGCTGATTTCAAATATTTTGTTTTACAAATACGTTACAACTGTGTAAAATTGCAGACTGTTCTCTTCATGTAGGAGCATAATAGAGAATTGTGTAAAGACATACTGTCATTAACTGGATCAACTAGATAATCTGGAAGAGGCTAAACCTTTATGAACTAACCACACTGACAACAAAAAAGTGAGGCTAAAATACATTTGCTCTATCACTGAATATTGAACATATTGATGCACTGCATTTTCCAAACCAAATCAAGAAAAAAAGCAAGAGCGTGTTGCTGCTGTATCAAGCAGCCTTCCACTAGAAATGTGATGAAGGTTATTATATTACTACTTAATAACTTTCTTAATGCTTCCAACAACACAGCATAAAAGCACAAAGCAGGTTTATCTTTACCTGAACGACCTCTTCTCCTTGTAAGGCCTCTATCTGTTTGGGTCTCCTCTGCCTTTCACTGTTGCCATGGCCCAGTTTTCCGAAATCTCCATCTCCCCAACTGAACACCTCCCCGGTCTCAGTCAGAGCCATGGAGTGTCCATCGGATCCACAGGACGTCACCAGTTGAGTCACCACATATCCTGCCCACAGATCAAAGAGTCAGTAAAGCTCAACAGGAGAAAAGCAATTAATAATTAGGCCTAAGTGGAGGCTACCACATTAAATTGCAATACTGCAACAAAAATAGTTATTTTTTTCCTTTCTGTTGTGGACTAAAACATTGTTTGAGGCAAGAATGAAAATTCGTCACAACATCCAAAAGCAGAACAGCTCAGACTTGGGTTCCTAGGCCCTGGGTGAATACTGTACCTTGAAAAGCAGATATAATAGTGGGGACATAGAGATCATCAGAATTCCCCTGGCCCAGTCTGCCATATTGTCCTTCTCCTACAGCCAGTACTATCCCATTGGACTGGACCAGGAAGGAACAGTTCTGTCCACACACAACCTGAACGCCAATGAAAATAACCACAAAGGGAAAGATAAATTAGAAAACAGTAGCAATCAAGGACAAAGTCAGTGTCCTCAGTGAAAAGGTTGCTTACCTGCTGTGTCTGTAACAGAGAGGGTGCAAGAGTAGGCAACATGAGGTTGGTTCCCATTCCTGCCAACTGTCCGTACCTTCCATTCCCCCACAAGTACACCTCACTCTTCCCCCCTTGTTGCCAGTCCTAAGAAACACAGCAGGTGGAATAGAAGTTACAATCTATTAATAACACAGACAAAAGGTAAATTAAGGAGAAATTTTATTTAAAGAATGAATCTTTATTTTGCTTAGAGAAAAAAAGGGTGTACTGTGCACTGTTTCAAGATGGCTAAGCTGTTACCTCTGGTCTGGTGGTGGCCCATGACATCAGCTGTTCATCCATCCTGAAGCTCCACTTACTATTGTCCTAGAAGACAGAGAAGTGTTTCAGTAGACGCCAACATTGAAGAAACTTGTGTATATTTCAGTCAATTCACATTTCTGAAACATATCCAGCAATTTCCTAAACAGCACAAAGAGGATTGTCACCACTCACCAGCGCCTTGGTGATTTCAGTGTCATGCACCTCCTGAAACTCTGAAACAATGAAGGATTCTGGGAAGGCAGTACCGCTGGCAATAGCCTCAGCACTGCGGACAGTAGTGGCGTAAGTGGCGAGCCAGCTCCACTCTGATGGGCAAGAGTGGGCATCAGGACTGGTGTGGTGTGGGGGGCGGGGGTAACAGCACAGGTGTTTCTCTAAGGACAAACCAACAGTCAAGGAGGCCAGGCTCTGCAGGAAGGCACTGTGGACTAGCTGGTCGCCGGCTGCCACATGGCTCTAAGAGAAGAAATTCAAAATCATGTCTCAGCTGAGGCTGACTAAACAACACAAAAACAACTTTAAAACGTAGTTTCAATAATGACCCGCTCATAGCTGTACTGCTCCTGCAACAGCAATGGCAGCCTCTCCAGGAAGACAGCCAAGCAAGGTGCCCGATTTAGACCCAGAATGTTCTGGCTTCTGAGGACCATACGACAGGAAGCCAGCACATGATTTTGACTGATCCAGTCAGGGGTGCAGCAGATCAACAAAACATCCTGGGAAGGAAACAATGACAAAGCAGAACTGTAAAGTGACACAGGCAAAAATGCAGGCACTTTTTCTTACATCAGCTCTTATAATAATAAACAGATGAGTAATATAGAAATACACATTAGTACAGAATAGTATGAAGAAAAGCACTGTGATATTCTGGGAGATACGCCTATTTGCTTTCTTGTCACAAGTTATATGAGAAGATTGATACCACTCTCATGTCTGTGTGCTAAATATGAAGTTAACAAGGAGACGGTTAGCTTAGCTTAGTGTAACAACTGGAAACAGGGAAAACAACTAGCCTGACTCTGTCCAAAGGTAGAAAAAAATCCATCATCCAGCACCTCTAAAGCTCACTAATTAGCATTTTATATCTAGTTTGTTTAATCTATACAAAACCTGATGTGTAATAATGCTAAGTTGTGGCTAGCTGCCTTCTTTCCAGTATTTGTGTTAACCTAAGATGACCATTTCCTGGATGTAGATTCATATTGAACGTACAGACATCAGAGTTGTATTGATCTTGTCATAAAACTCTCAGCAAGTAAACAAATAAGTGTATTTCCTAAAATGTCAAACTATTCCTTCAATGTTTGAGGGGAATTGAAGTCATGGGCGATCCAAATTACCTTCGACCTCCCAAAGCAGGCAGCTACACCCAAGTTTGGTATCCAAGTAGTACTGACTACTGAACCCAAACCTGTAACAGTCTGTGAGACCGAACCATCCTGAAAGATGCCCAGAGAAGCAGGAGGGTTAATATTAGGAGGATTTATATTAGAGTAATACACAAAAATAGTTTAATTGTCTGGCACAGTAATGTTGATTGTTAAGCTCTTTGACTTCAGGTCAAGAAGTGGCATCAACAGTGAAAGTTGTTTTCTGACCTGTAAGGACCAGATGTTGAGCAGTCCCCCTATCCCTCCAGAGACCAGAGCCAGTCCACTGGAGCAAAATGAAAGGGACTTCACTGCCGTAATGTGGCCATGAAGTACGAACACACACTTTGCACTCTCCTGCTGTAAAAAGAAACAGAACTGGATGATTACATGAGCTAAAACCACAGGCGACTGTTGCAAACACTATTATTTAAAATCAAACTAAATGAATAATATAAGATATTAGCAGAAGCAGGGCTGCAAAAAGGAGCTCCAACAGCAGATCCAAACTGACCTTGACATCAGAGCTGTTATCCTGGCTCGGGGCATTGTTCAATATGTTGGGCAAAGATACAACGGTACCCCCCTGTGGCAATGTCCAGACATGCACAGAGCCATTCTGACAACCTCTATAGAAACATGGAAAGAATTAGACAAACATATGAATAAAGGGACTTGAGATTAATGTTGGTATATCAGATTACAGCAATCATCCTACATGCAGCTTTTATCAGAAACAATCTTTTCACTAATTCCTTCTCTTTCTTTGTACTGTAGCATTGTAATGGGTTTTGTTGTTAAGTTAAGGTTAAGAAACACGCTGAATATTCAACAGATAAAGAGAGAAGAATTAGTTATGTAAACTCACGCAGCCATCATGAGCCTGGGATCAGGTGCTCTGCCAGCGAGTGGGCACCATTCAGCGATGTTAACGGTGCTGGGGTGAATGAGGGAGTGGAGGGTCACCCAGGTGCCCCCAGAGCGTCCCAGGATCGTCACGACCTCTGACCTCCCCAAACAGAGCAGCAAGTGTCCTGTGGGGTCCCATTTTAGAGACCTCACACTGTCCTGTAGAGTGAAGGGAGGGAGAGTGGGGTGGTCAATAAGAGAAAACAAAGTAGAAAATGATTCTATGTAAGTCCTGTCACATATGTAGACTGACCTGGGTGTGAAGAACATACTGCATAATTGTTTGTCTTTTTTGTTGAGCTCTTCAGCATACTGCAATAAAAATGAGTGTGGAGTGCATTTTGCAAACAAACCTGGAAGACAGACAGCACTACAGGCTGCTCATTCTCATACGTCTCAGTTGTGGCCAAAAGGATCTTTCCGTTCGGATAGCCCACTGCGAAAGGCTTGTCCTCAGTGTGCCAGGCGACACACTGGGGAGCTAGGAGAGATCAGGAGAGATCTTAAACGAATGTTCGGCATTTTGAAAAATACACTTCGCTCTCCTGCTGAGAGTTAGATGAGAAGATCGATACCACTCTCATGTCTGTACGGTAAATATGAAGCTACAACCAGCAGTTAGCTTAGCTTAGCGTACTGAAAAGAGACAGACTGAAAGCAGGCTAAACCTAAAAAAACTCCAGGAAGTCACTTCGTCCGGCCAAGAAATAGTCCCAGCATTTAACTCCCTGTCAAACCATTTTAAACTTGTTTTTACATTTCTGTTTGTGTATGGATTAAACAAACAAGATGTAAAGGGTTAATTAGCTAATTTTAGATGTGCTGGTAGGTGGATTTTTACCTTTGGAAAGAGCCAGGCTAGCTGTTTCCCCTGTTCCTGGTCTTTCTGCTAAGCCAAGCTAACCCACTGCTGGCTGTAGCTTCATATTTACCGTACAGACATGGGTGGTATCCATCTTCTCATCTAACTCTCTGCAAGAAAGCGAATAAGTGTATTTCCCAAAATGTCAATTCCTCGAGGTCTAAGAAGTGCACCAAAACTCAAAAATGGTATGAGCCCAGAAATGTCCTTCTAAGAGATATAAGCAATCGACTAAGAACTTGACAAGCCACAGTAACAACGTTAAATATAATAAACGTAAATCACCAAGAATACGGACCCATTTGAGTTATATCTGGTAGTATGTTTCATGACAAATATGTCAGAGTAAGAAGCTATGGTTAACAGTGTGTAGCAGTCTCCTCACCCTCTTTCCTGTGGCAATGGGTGAGTTCGGTGCTCTTTACATGCAGGTCTATCTCCTGCATTGTGACCTGCAGCCAGCAGAGGGAGCCATCCAGCCGTCCCACCAAGAGACTCTCAGCAGGTCTGCTCTTAGAGGCCGCTGGCTGGTCAAGAACCCACAAGCTGAAGGTCTGAGCCCAGCAGAGGGCAGTGATCCGAGACACCTGAGCCTCCACGTGACAGTGAGAACCTGTAAAGTAACAGAAAAATTTAAATTGTGGAAACTGCTGTTCTAATTATTAGGCATCTTAGAACTTGTTAAAGTCCCCCTCTACTTAAAAATGTGTTTTGGTCAGTGTTACTTCACTTGGATGTTTGGAGTTTGACACTTTTCATGTTCGTCTGCTGAAGAATGAAAGTTTCTCTGTGCTCATCTTAAATCTAGTTTCAGACCTGGACATACCAGCAGGATTTTATAAGGAATGAACAACTGGAGGTTTACTATTATACAACTTGTGTTGATAACCCAAGTATTCAAGTTTAATACAAAGCATAATAAAAGCAGGTATTTACTAATTACTCTTATAAATATTGTTTTTGTATTTTTTATGTGGCAATAAAGCACTGATTTATGAATTGGTGACAGCCCTGTATGAAATAATCAGTTTATTTTATTACCTTTTTTACATTTGTTATTTTTACCTTCTTATAATATAAAATCCACAACAGTAACAGGAAAAACAGGAAGTAAAATTTATTATCAACTGGAGTCATTTTGTTTTCATAGTAGTAATGAAACTGGAGATAGGCCGGACTAGTAAAGAGACAAAAAGCCAGACTGACCCCTGATGTTCATTATGTTGATGTGTTTGTTCTCTGGGGCTGCCAAAAAGTTTCCCCCTGTACTCCAGTATACAGGAGACATGTGATGACATCTACCGGCCCTCTCACTGCTTGATCTGTCCGTCTTACTGCAGAGAGAGAGTCAGAGGAAGGAAAAGTTTACAGCTGTAAGCAATCCCAGTTCTTTGATAGTATAGTAACACCTCTCTAAGGGGTTTCTTCTGCAGAAATGTCTAAGTTTGTTGTCTAGGTTTGTTGCTTCATCTACAGGAACCCAGAAACTTGCGATTAATGTTTCATATTTTACATTAATTAAGGCTAAAACTTGTATTTGTGTGCGACTATATTAGACTTCCTAAATCAAATATTCACAGACATTACCTCTGGATAAAATGACAGTTTGGGCAGTTAGTCACTAACCTTACCCTATACCCACTAGCCAATTGTCAGATCATCTATAAAGATCTCAACATACACTTCAAAACAGCTATTACAAGCTACAGCACAGCAGCCATGATAGCCAAACAATCAACAACAGCAAGTTCAAGCACCTGGTATAAATATGAATGGATATTGTTTTTAATTTCCACAGTAAAACCCTCACTGGAGTAAACCCTACTGAAACAAGTAGACATAACCTGGTAATGCAGGAGAAGGTGGTGTGTAACTCCACCGTGTTCTGACCGATGCTCCATAGTTGCACCACCTTGTCCTGAGAGCATGTGGCCAGCAAACTCTGCTCACTGTTCCAGGAACAGCTGGTCACCTGAACACAACAGAAATAATGTAAAGCTTTTTAACTTCACCCCTCATGATACAGGATGAGCCGGTGGCCAAGTTATCCCCAGGTCCAAGGAGACTTGAATATGTTGAATATGTTTTTAATAGTTAGTACCATTAAAATAAACCCTGTCTTGGGATTCATATTCTCAAGATAAAGTACAAATTGTTGGATTGCTGTTTTGGAGTAGAAATGAACACACACATTGTTAACGTGGATAATGGTTGGCCCTGGCTTTAAGAAATCTGAGTTTCAAAGCTGAACTTTTTCTGAAAAATAAACCAAAAAAATCTCATCCTGTTGTGAGAACAAAGGAAAAATTGTTCCAGCAAAAAGGTTAAACTAAAGCAGATTACACTGCGAGTCCCTCACCTTGTTGTAATGTCCTTCCAGCCTCTTGAGAGGACATTTGCGCAAGTCGCCAGACAGGTCACTGTATGTCTGGGGCCGATTAGGACTGTCCCTTCCCGTGGCAGCCAAGGCCTGCACCAGCTGCTGTGCTGCCCACTGGCGGTGTTTGCTGGTCAGCCTTGCAGACAGGACGCATGCTGCCAACGCATTAGCCAGCTCCAGAGGGCCCACTCTGGCACTCAGGTGGGGTAAAGGGGAAGGAGGCAAGGACGAAGAAGACACCCCTTGGTTTCCTGTATCTAGGTCAAACAGACACATATGCAGAGGAGAGATACTGTGAATCACAAAATCACAAGATTTCAAACACCAATGAATAATTACACATAACAACACAGCTACCTAAGTAAAGTACTTTCTCTCACCATTAGCCTCGTGTTCAGTCCTATCTGGGCTGTAACAGTGGACACCCTTTTCAGTGAGCAGGGACACCAGACTCTGTGTGACCAGGAATGTAGGGGGCGTCTGCTCATTGTAGTCCTTGTGTTGCTGGGCTCCTTGGGCTGCAGCTGTTAGACTGGAGACGACCTCTCTGCTGCAACCTCTCTGCTGCGGGTCACTGATGGCCCCAATGTTCACCCCTGTAGCTGCTGCCATTAGGTCCTTCAGGCAGTAATATTAAAGTAATATTCAGATTTTAGCATTTCAATCCATTTGCTAGCAGTTACATGTGTTCAATTCAATAATCATTGTAAGCCAGGATAATTACATGTTTAAAGGGATCATAATTTCATCATTTATAATTAGTAGGGGTGGACAAAAAACCAAATGTATTAATTACTAAGATTGTGACTCTTTTGCCGACCCAAACTAACTCTCATTGTAGTTTTTAATAAATACAAGGCCTGATTTCCAGATAAGTAAACTGAGAAAAGCTACAACAACCAATGATTTCAACCAAAAATTAGTCTGGCTCAGAAAACCACAATCTTAAACTGATCACACTGTAATTAATTCAGACAAATATAATATAATATAGTGTAATTTACTGATGTATTTAATATACATTTAAATTCTTACATTTATTGTTATCAAAGCCAAATGTGAAACTTTGTGATATAGAACTGATAAAGTGACATAGTTATGGTGATGTAGATTTTAGATCATATCGTCCTAGTAAGCCCCAGTAATTAGCATGTACAGTATTTATAATTAGTGGATTGACCAAAGAAAACTGACCTGAGTGCATATCTCCACTAGCTGTCTGTAAGCAGTAGGGCTGTGGGACACCACACTGCCGATGGCTGAGGAAAGGAAGCTGAGGCAGGCAGAGTTGTTGCGCTCTGTCGCTGGCCCCTTCACACCTGGCTGTCTGTCCACACAGGTGTGAGCCCGGCCCCCTGCTGCAAGAGTCATTAAACGAACCAGGATACGGATATCTGCCAGACCCAGGGACTCTAGTCCGTTAGACTGGCTGCACACTTGCGCACTGGAGTGGAAGATAAAAGAAGACTCTTGAAACCACAATGAATTGATGAAAAAAATATATACCAACACAGCTATATTCTGGATAAACGTACCTGGAGGCAGTCTGAGACAGTGCTCTCATCACCATGCTGTAAGCTAGCAGAATCTGGGCTGTGGAGGTGACTCTTCTTAAAGCTTTTAGTCTATCATGAGAGTCCCTCAGTGATACTGCCTGCTGGCCAAGGCTCAGAGAGGTCTTCTGCTCAACAATGGTATTCCCTGGTGAGGAAAAACCCATATCAAAAGGCATTCTATTATAGTAAATCATTGGACAAACCCCTGATACATCTCACTAAACTCACATTTTTAAAGCATGGCATGGTTATCCATCTGGTGTGGGCGTGCAAAAAAAGTCAAAATACTGGATCCAATGGGACAACTGTGAGAACTGTGTGTGTGCTTCAGATGCCCAGCTATGATAAATGAGTGATGAGTCACTCTGCTGCAGTAAGTTTGGCTGTGGCTGGATTCTCCTGCTACCAACAAGCACAGAGGGAATGTGGGTGTGTGTTACAACAAGTGGGCTAAATCTTTCATAAGAGTTAAAGTTACAGAAACATCCACTGCAACATGAACCAGAGGAGAGTTAGTTAGCTACTAGTAATTGCAACCTAATGCTTTGTATACGGCCAGCAATTTAATATTTAGAGGTGTGCGGATAACAGAATTTTAATTGTGGTTGTATATGGTTTGTTTGGTGTCACACTGTTTGTTTGGTGTCACACTGTCCTGGAGTCAGGGTGTATCTGCAGAGAAAGTGACTTGAAAATCAGTTTTAAAGCTTAAAACTTCAATAACTGTCTAAAAGGGTTGCGTGCCGAGACAATGACGACTGCTGCAAAGGCGTGTATTTTTTTCACATTAAGAACTTTTTGTTGCAGAAAAGAATTTTCCGCCGCATTACTCATTCTGATCTTTACAAATCTTTAAATTTCTTTTTCTCAATATCAATGTAACGTCCATTTTACACATTTACATGTAACATGCTCTCTCATATTTAAGGGTTTGCATTGTCCTTGAAATAGCACCTGCCCTGCCCTTTCACCAGCACGTCTGTTCCCTAATGTAGTGGTGAAGTTTTTTCTTTTCTGCAGCCGTACATATCATAAATATCATACATCATATGCACAAAAAGGACCTCATTTTCATTTGTGCTATCTTCTGGAATTCTTTTTTTTTAAATAGAAACATTATTCTGGATTAAATATTTTGAGATACTTTTCAACTCAGTGTCTAGAATGCATTGCGCAAATGACAAGATTTGGTCTTCCTATACCAAAACTAGCTAAAAAAAAACCCCAAAAAACCATAATACCTTTGGGAGCTACTGCTCTCGTAGGATCAGCTGAGCTGTAAACCTGGGCTCCTAGGGGATCTGGCTCAGTGAAGGCAATGGGGTCTGGCACCAGCTTCTTTTCGGTCAGCCCCAGTGGTCTCAGCAAAAGCCCAAAGTCCTCCAGTCCCGTCAGCTTGTCTGTGTCACACTCGTCTTGGTGGCTCATTTCCCAATCATCTGAGCAAACAGAAGTACCATTCATATTATACAATTCATTGTAAAAACATTTTAAGGACTAAATAATTCTGACCTGAGGTGACCTTCCCTACCATCAGAAGTGCTGTCCAGTTGGCCAATCAAATCAGATGTCAGACCTTTAATCCTGAAGCAAACGGAGGACAACAATAATACATAACACGCTATTTAACTACTTTAACCAACAACAAAACCCTCTAGGATCTAGAGCACAGACTGATTGCTATGTGTAGTGTGTTGCATGCATCCATCACTTCCTGAATTATCTACTATACCTTTCATATTTAGAACTTGGGTCGCTCAGGTTTGCAGCCAGATACTTTTCCCTGCAGGAGCTGCAGAGGAGGTAGAAGGGGAAGTTGGAGCCACACTCCCCTTTGAACCAGACATCCACATAGGCCCCGGTGCTGTCGTAGCCCTTACGTGCAGCGCTCTGACCGCAACCTGGGTGACGCCGCTTTATGTGATTGTTAAATTGCAGAGTAAAGGTGTTGCATAGCTCACACTTCACCATCTGACTGTGTTCTTCTCCGGCCTAAAAGAAGGGTAATAAGATGGATCATATTCCTAGTAATAAGGACAATGAGAGAACAGGACAGGCTTACATTTATGTTTTGAACAAACCATGAAACAAAGAGACATTATCAGGCCCAAATGACTGCAGACTTCCATATTCAAAGTAATCACAATTGTGTGTTTGTTTTTTGTGTGTGTCACCTCCACTATCTGGAGCGTGTCTCTCTCCAAGCTGAAGAATGAAGGGGTGAGCAGGTCCTCATACGTTTCTTCATGGTATGGGTCATCCATGTAGCCCAACTCTGACTCCTCTTCAGCAGAGTAGGGATGAAACTCCACCTGCTCTGGCCAATCACTGACCGACGTGTGCTGTTGGTACAGCTGCGGGAGGGGGTTGGGTGATGGCAAGTCTGAAAAGATGATGTTTGGTTCAAATGAAAATGCATAGTAAATATGTGAATTTTGTTTTTAATCAGCAACAAAAAGATTTCATCAGGTAGCATGTAGACATTTGTGTGGTTTTGTTTCCTTTTTACAACATTTGATCTGACATCTAGCTTTGATGTGCACATTTTATTTCTGGTTCAATGCTGTGACTCTGACCTGCCCTTCGGAAGGAGGTCCTCTGACTCGGGCCTGAGCGTCGCCGCCGTGCTGGAGGAGGTCTGTTCCTTGTGAGGTGGACATCCAAGAAGTTCTCCCTCTCTATCCAGTCGAGCCCTGGCAACAGACTATAAACAAAGTAACATACAGTCCATCATTCTACTGGTTTCATTTATAACAATTATGCTGACATAATGCCAGTACCAATTGGAAAATGTCAGTATGTTTCTCAAATTCCTAACCTTTCATTGGCTTGACTGGTGGGGCGCTCAGGACATTGTACCGTCTCTGGCCCATCTGGCGACGGGGTGTCAGGAGCACCTTCCGGTCTCAATGACTCAGCTACCTGCTGCTCCTCAGTCAGGGGGTGCTCTAGCATCCAGCTGGCCAACACCTCAATGGTTTGAGAGTCCAGGTCACCTGCTACATCTGGGAGGGACCACAGGGAAGTTGAACTGTCAGAGTTCAAAAAGAAAAGATGGATCATGGAGTGCTGCATTGCTAATTCATGTCGGACATCACCACCAGATGATCATGCTTCTGTGCGTTGCCTGAGGTCAGGCTGGCACATCTGCTCTGATGATACGGAGTGTGTGACAAGGGTTAGTGCGTGAAATTTGTGAAATAGTAAGTGAGGGAAGGCCTAAAATTTGAATAATGTGGGGAGTTTATGTGACTAAAAAAGGTGATGCTGAAACGTATTGGTATATTGGTGCAATTTGTAAATGTGTCCATATGTCAATAACATGTGTATGATCTGTGCCGTGCGTGAGCAAAGAATCAGAATTTGTTCACTTTTACCATGTGGTGAAATCATAGTCTTAGAAGCTGATATATTCTGTGCAAAGCATTTTAGTGAAAATTGGATTTGCATGAAATTCAAAATGTACTGTTGTAGGAATTTCAGCTAAAATGTTTCGAGGCTTGGATGTTTTTTTTTTCCTTTTTCCAATGAGAAGAGGGTAAAATCTGAAAACAATCCAACAAATAACATTGCTCCAGGAGGTACAGTCAGGTACAGAGGTACAGATTGCTTTGAGGCAGAAAAACAACAAAAACAACATGCACTCTTTGAACACCCTACTGATAATAATATACAGTATATCAAATATATGACAATTGTAATTTACTGCTTGTTATTTTTGCATTAAAACAACATGTACTGTGTTACACAACTGGGAATCCTCAGTGAATTTCCACAATAAGAGCATCATTTTAATCCATAAACTAATAATTTAAGAGTCTTCTATCTAAGAAATAATAATATTCTGTAATATTCCAAATACTACAAAAAGGCTGCAGCACACAGTGAAGGACAGATGTTTAAAATAGAAAGCACATGGAGCAAAACATTTAGTGATATCAGACACTCTGCACAAAGCAGTACCTGCTGCCTCCATGGCCCAGTAGATATGTCTCATAGAGAATCCCATTTCTAGCAACCGACTGGTGACAAACATTTGTGTCCGCTCTGGTGGTTGAGGAGAAAAGGAAAAGTACACAAAAAACAGAAAACAAAAACAAGCCCACAGCTCCATTTTGAAATTTTCATATGTAGAATGTAATGAAATTTGTCAGATTAATAGATTTTCACATTTTGTTTTATTTTTTTCCCTCAGTTTATGCTCTGCTTTATTAGTTTACAGACTACGAAAATCCACTCAATCTCAAGTAAACCTATTCAGTTGAGCTTTTACTGTATATCCACAATGAATGATTAAACCTACCAATCAGCTACCCTGTTAATCCTAATGTATCCTAAGATATAAAGTCAGAGCAATTACCTTTGGTTTAATGAACTTCCCAGAACTGTTCAAAAAAACAACACCAACATAACTGATGATGAAAGAAATGGTGCCATTCAAGCATGTGAGTGCACAAACTGTGTCATGCATGCGTTTAATGGTTTAAATACCATATCTGTCCAATAGCAGAGCAAAACACATGCTGTTTTGAGCAGCAGATCTGTTGTGACAAATAGCTGAACATGTAAGACCATGCAAGAGACAGACAGTTCCCACTGAGTAATCATAAATCTACGTTACTCCTTTTACTACAACTTAATTTTCAGATTGTATTAGTAGCATGTTTGAATATGAAGCCAGCATGGGGAAAAAGTTTGTTAAAAACTTAACTGACCTGCAGGTCTGCAACGATTAGCAAAGCTATTCTCCTCAACACAGTATGCTGTTTATCACTCAGTTTAAATCAGGAGAGACATTTAAATTAGACTTTTTCTTTTCTACTGACGTCTGACAGCTTTTCCTCCATTAACTTCTCTGCGCTTGTTCTTACCCAGGCTGCTTCTGGCCTGTGTGCTGCAGGGACCTGGTTCCATGAAGCTAGTCTGCTGCTCTGTGAAGGCATCACAAGAAGCAGAGCTGGCCAGGCTGAAGCAAGGGTGCAGCACGGGGGGAGCGCTAACCAGGCCGGTAAGCGTAGGAAACCGAGTTAAGACCATGTGCCTAGAGGGAGTGAAGATACAGTATATACAGTAATAACACAGTGCAAGGGGCGCTACACTGCAAGTTTTCAGTCCTGACCAAACATTTGAAATATTAAGTATCTGAAGGAATAAGGAGAGCTTTATTTAATCTGATTTTACACTTGGAGATGCCTAAAAACACAATAAACCAAGCATGTGTCCTTATATGTCAATTATTTGAATCTCAACATTATGTTCAAGCCCGGTATGTGTTGTTGTGATATCAACTCATATTCAGAGAACATGGTACAATATGTGCTTTGTACTGTGAGAGTTTTTGGCAAGAGCTTGCTACTATTCTTGTCAAAACTCTCCTCCCTGAAGGGCTTTGATTTTATTTTCTGTATGATTATATCGCACTGAAGCTGTTTGTTTGTTTGCCTCTTGAAAGCAGGAATAACACTGACACTATGGTCAGCTGGCTGGGTTAGGAGAAGAACAAGCAGGCAGAGCTGCAGCCTAGGTTAAAGACAGTGCAGACAGAATCCTCACTCTCTTTTTTCATATACATCCTAACTCACCCATTCCCTGGACTTCAGAAAAGCTGCTGCTGCCAAAAGATACAGGTCTGTAGTAATCAGTAACAACATGTGGAGTGACGATAACTATTGTTATTGTGTTTGTGTCCATTAAACATGTTTCTGAGAATGCGCTGGACTAAGCATTTAGTATGATATAATAAAGAATTTAAATAATTTACGATTAACCCATTCTATACTCACTGGAGGAGGCTGATGGGAAAGAAAGGGTTGAAATTATCAAGGCCATCTGCCTGCAGGTTTGTTGGCAGAGAGGTTGCCAAGTCAGTATTAGAGGATGAGGCAGAGGCTCTGTTTGATTGGCCAAAGATGGCAGTGCCCTCTGAACCCGCGCTGTACAAGGACACGGAGCTGGAGGACTTGGAAATGGGCTGAGAGGATGAGTGGTGGCCAGATTCTGCAAGGACAAGGTAGAGGGTTAGATCAAACCCAATACTTATTATTATTATACTAATTTTTTTTTTTTACCCTAAATACAACAAAACAAGATGTTTTTAAGTCTGTCAGTCCAACTACCTAGTCCTTGAGGACAAGTCTAAATCAGGTCACCAGTCTTCATAACCAAATTGCCAGTCAAGATGCAAGTCAAGTCTTTCAGGTCTGAATGTTGATTTTTAACATGTCGTAGCATTTCAACATCTTCCTTTTAAAGCTGTGTTAAGAACATACCATCTAGAGCTGCAACGATTAGTCGATCGACAGAAAATTAATTGGCCGATTTGACAGTTGGTTGTTCCAGCTTCTCCGATGCGAGAATTTTATGCTTTTGCTTGTCTTTATTGTAGACTGAATATCTTTGGATTTTCTACCGTTGCTCAGACAAAACAAGACAGTTGAAGTTGTCATGTTAGGCTCAGGGATAATGGACATTTTTCATGGTTTTCTGATGTTTTGTAGATCAAACGATTCTTCCAGAACATAATTGGCAGAACGGTCAATAGTTGCAGCTCTATTACCAAACAAGTCCTTTCAATGCAAAGGCCAAATAATTAATTAGTCATTAGTCATGTGTGGCTATGAAAGGCCTCCATGTCTTTATCTTATTTATTTCTTAATTGTTTCCAGACTGTACAAGTTCAAAGGTCAAGTCAAGTCCTTATTCCTCATCTTAAATCTGACAAAAGTCCGAGTTTCAAGTCTACAGCTCTAAACTAAAATAACAAAATATCTTCAATCTAATCCATAAATCTAGATACCTTTGTGTTCCTTGTCCTCCTGCAGTCTGCTAATGGCTCCTTTGTAGATCATGACCTGAGCCCTTTCCAGGTCGGCAAGGGACAAGCTCTGTTTGATGGGACAGGGCCTGACTGCCCACTTCACCATGCTCTGCACCACATACTGCAGCACTGATCTCAACTCAGCACTCTCATCCCATTGTTTGCTGCTGGCCTTGGCCTGGTCAGGGTTTGGGCTGGAAGGGGGACTCATTGAGGAGTTGGGAGGGTCGTGTTTAGGCACTAGCAGCAAATCTGATAGCTTCTCACAACTAAAAATGACAGTAAGGGATTTCAAAGCTCCAATGAGAAGGTATGAGACTCGAACTGCTCTCAGTTCAAGGGCAAAGGCATCCACTTTGGAGGTTTGAGACGTTTGGGGAAGTTGGGGTGGACAGGTCAACTCCTGATGGTCAACGATCTTAGTGGCATCTTTGGTTGAGGACGGTGATGGGAAGGGGTCTGTCTCAACCTTCTGCTCTTTAAACTTTTTCCTCTCATCTTCTGTCAGCCACCTGACATCATCGGACATGTCTTCATCCTTACAGCACTGCGTCTCACTCTCTTTCATGTTCTCCTCGGAGAATTTCCTTCTGGAGGCTGGATGAGCCCCCAGCCACCCCTGCTCCTCCAGCAGCCCCATCAAATAAATCAGATCTAACAACACCGTCGGTTTGAGGCCTCCGAGTGGGGTGACATCGCAGCAGGATATGCCACAGGGCTCCAATGAGATGATCGGCGTGTCGCTGGGTGACCAAGAATTCATGGAGCTTAGTTATTGGGAAGGATGGGAAGAACCCACAGATACAGCATGGAGTGACACCAGGACGGATTCAACAGGGATTAATGGATTTAAGAATGAAGAGGAAGAAGCAAGAAGAAAGTAAGATCAGGGGGGTAAATGATGAAAATAAAGTAAAATGTTAGACAAATTACAGAGGAGGAAAAATAAACACTAACAGAAAAGAATTATACAGAGTAGTAAACATGCTGAAAGGACCAAGACAAGAAAAATATAAGAATTGTTTAATGGAAGTTAATGAGAATCATCATTTCAGAAACATATGCAAAGACATTTCATCATAAATAAGTGGGTATATGAATATATATTTGTAATACCTGACAGAGAGGTCTGCCTCCTCCCACTGAAGCTTGGCCAGGGAGCTTCCTTCTTTCAGGACTCCCAGCAGAATGGCCCTGCGCCCACTGGGCTTGTGCCGGCACACACCTCCAGCCCGGAGACCATTGTCCACTCCTCCGATCAGGGCCAGTACTGGCCACACTTCAGTGCAAAGAGCAGCCAGCTTCGCCTCTGACAGGGATCTACGATGCGCCAACAATTCCCCTGCGTTGTCACCGGCAACGTCTCCGTCTCGTTCATTCTCTTCCTTCTCAAAGTGTGTGGGACTGAGGCCTGTAGGAGAGTGTGAGACAGCGGGTAGCAAACAAAGAGTAATAAGTAATAGCCATGAAGAAAATGTGCTTTATAAGGATAATACATTTCATAAACTTCATCAACTGCCTTCAATATTGATTTTCAAATACTGGATAATCTATGGCTCAAGCCACAGATGTACTAAATCAAACACAGTCTCCAGCTGGTTTTCATCCATTTGTTCTTTACACCAGCTGTTCATTCCTTGGTCCACTGTAGCTGGACTGTGATTGACAGCGAATTGTTAAAAGACTCAATTGCTAGCTTCATTTTAGTTTCACATAATTGAAAGATGTGAAATCCGAAGTGGTCAACGAGAAAATTAACTGCAAACCTTAGATGAGGAATACATAAAAAAAACTATTAGAGAGGCCTGTCAAAATCTTAGGGGGGTTGTATTACAATAATCTGACTGACAAGGGTCAAGTTCATGAGGTTGTACATCAGCCTGGTGAAGGCAGCTTGTTTGAGGATTTAGGGATACTGAAATTACTGTGCATCGGTATATTTGTAACAATGAATTTGCATATTAGTTTGGTAGGTTTAAACTGTGAGCCTCCATAGACAGAGCATCTGAGATTTAAATAAACAATAGGGCTGGCTGCACAACTGAGTGAACCAAAGCATCAAGGTGGACGGCCAGCAAGACTTCACTTAACCTGAACAGTCTCAGAATACATATGTGGAATAATTCGCAGGTCAGGTATCTGTTTTCTCCTCAGACAAGTACATCTGCACAACAAGTGTGCAAATTGAGAACAAAAGCTTCCTAATACAGGTGTGCATCTCTTATTTCTCTCCCTCTATTGTTGGTAACACAAGTGCAGGTCAGAACTTGTCTGGACACATGGCAGCAACTGCAAACACAACCTTCAGGCCATAAAAAACATTCAGAAACTAATGACTGAAATCATTGATCCCTTTCTTCACTATTGATAACAGTCTATTTTTTACCTCACTTGAAAATATCTGAAGATATTAAGTTTTCCTGTGCAAGCAAAGCATTATAAAATTAAACCAAAGCAAGGTCTATTCACAAAAGAGCAAGCTAAACATGCCTATAAGTGACCACTGTCGAAGCTGTGTCTGACCTGAATTGAAGCTTCCCAAGTCATCCTCTTTCAGCAGGGGACCAATGAGCTCCAGGTGGGTATGGATGTACTGATTGATGTGCGAGGCCCACTGGTCACACTGATGGAGCCTGCGGAGGAGCTGCACTGTTGACTCCAGGAGCACCGTGGTCCGAGGGCTGCAGAGAGGCTCCCCAGGAAGCAGATTACTGGGCATGCCTCGCATCTGGAGGTCACGCAGCGCCACCTGTGAGAAATACAGAGGCAACAATTTTGTTATGCTCTGAAATAAAATTATTGTATTGTATGTGAAAAGATTTCCTGGAATAGCAAAGAAAACATTTACTTTACACATTACTAAGCAAAATATACACCTATTGTTAATGCTTCCTCACATTCAGTGCAGTCACTTCACTGTATGGGCAACTAGTTCGCTGTTCTCCTTGTCTTTAACTTAATCTGGGTGTGTGGAGTTCCCGGGTCCTATTATTAATGTGTTCCAGGGTGGCTCTAAAATGATATTTTTTATAAACTGTCAATAACCAAACTGTTTGGTGGAAAAAACACACTAATGCCTACACAGGATTCAAAGATGTGCCACTTGCCCTATGGAGTATGGTATGTATATCAAGTACCTTCTCTCCGGGATTACTGCTGTAGAACAACACACAAGGGTACAGTTCAGAGGCAACCACACCTTCAAATGCCAACTTTGGCTCCTAGCAGAAAAACACAAATACACAAAGATTGCAAAAAAACAACAACACAACACATGAGTAAAACCCCTGAATACTGACTGTGAATATTTGGGCAGACCTTGTCATTCTTAGCAAATGATATGGTGTGAGCCTCCATGTCCAGGATGCAAGTGATGGTGTCACCCTGGGTAAAGGAAGGAAGTGTGCGGACCAGTTCCCCTCCATGGTACAGGTTGCCACTATAGGCACGATACAGCCACATGTCAGTGGTGGTGTGGTGATTGTGATCTCTGACTGGCCAGCGTGAAACACCAATACATGTGCCCTCATTGCCTCTGTTCTCTTTGGTGATGTAGAACTGAGGAGAGAAGTTTGGTATATATAAACATGTTCTCTCAGCACATTTCAGTGGCACAATCTGGGCAGTAAACAATAAAGATAATTGTATGAGTGTTTCTTTTTCTTTATGTAGATACTAGTCCTTACCTTCCAAATGAAACAGCCAGATGTGATGGCAGTGGTTGCCAGGCCGTAACCTTTCCCTCCTGAGCCATGGGAGAGGATGTTCCCACTCTCCAGAGAACAGCAGATTAGCTTGTGTGGGTCAAAAGAAAAGTCTCCAATGGGAATACATTCATCATAGCTGCCAGGATTCTGCAAAATATGAGTAGGAGAAAAAAAGCACAGTTTACCTGCAACGTTCATCAGCTCAATAAATAAATAAATTACATGTTGCTATGTGCAATAATAGTGAATAAATGTAACGAAAAATATAAACATGAAGTGATACAACAACATGACTTTACAGTCAACTGTAAATTACAGGGGACATTAAGTGCTTTACTCAACACAATCAGACACATAATTCATTAAAATGACTAATGCCACTAAAATCTAAGAAGAATCCTGAAATTGCAAAATCACAAGAAAATGGAGGATTACAGATGTAAACAATTAGAATGAAAACAATAATAACTAACTAACTGGCTGACAGAGTTCTATGGTAAATAAATTATCAGTGATTAGAAAATCCCATTTTCAAATGATAATTATCAAATTATACTGTAGGGTTACATTTTATATCCATGCCCTTTGTAATTTGACACTAATTAAATTTGTTGTTATTCTTCTGTCCTCTCCCACCTCTCATCCCACCCCCACCATGGAGAACAGGTCCATCTGTTCTATCAAGTAGCCCTGCTGTTTTCAATTTCATTACTGCCAGGAGTGAACTTCACTTCTTCCTGAACGCTGCATTTTCTGAGTCTTGGATTACTGCATTCACTCAATATTTCAAATTGTTCAAAAACATCAATATCTTTTTTAACATTGTTATGAGGTCTATGATAGGCTGTTGTGAATACGCCGAGATGTGTTTTAATGTTGTAAAGACAAAGTTCAGGCTAGCAAGTCATTTATACTATTTAAACAGGGTGTGTGTTATGATGACTTGCAATAATTTCTGCAAATCAAGGAAACAGGATGAATAAATAAGAACATACAACTTAAGTTGAAGATTTGCAGGAACATTTTGTATAACTTTTACTCTAACAAGCAGTAGGCTGCAGTAGAGTTGGGATGGCTCAAACCTATAAAATATTAGCTCTAAATAATTTGTTAATCCGATGCTGCGAGTAAAAGGAAAAATTTTGCCTAATTTGTTTTCCAAGCAGCAGATCAGCGGCTACAATGTGAGTAAACACGTCTGTGTATGCAGATCATTTGGCAAGCCTTTAAAGTACATAGTATTATTAATGCTGTATTACCCCCTTGTCTTTTTCAGTCGTCTCCTCGTGATTACTCTCAGCTAGTGGCTCCTTCCACATATAAACAGACAAGAGCTGAAAGAGTTGTTTAACAATCTACAAGAAAACAGAGAAAAGGAAAACATGTCATGGATAACACCTTCATTATCAAATCACAATTTCAAACACTTCTGTCAGCATGTAATTTTTATGTTGAATGCATTAATGTCTTCTTGAGCTATTTCACTTGCATGTTGCATTTACATTTTTTACATCATACCTGTTGGATTTGAACAGGCTCAGAACAAGCAGGTAACAGTCTTTCTAAAACATGGAAGGCCAAAAGCTTAGTGCGAAGGTTCTGGAAGCATGGAGATCCTGAAAAAAAAGGGTGGTAGAGGTGAACAGGCAGTTCTGCACTGTAAATAATATCAATGCTGTTTTTAATTACTATTTTCAATCGTCTTACCTAAAGAGCACTTGTGTGAAATAATGGCCATGAGTGGATCAATCCATTTGACAAAAGTAGAAAGTCTTTTCATTACTCTTAGTGACAGTACACGCCTCAGAAACACCAAGAAATCTGCAAGCTGAGATTCAACCACTTTGCTGCTTTCCGCTCCTAAAACAACAAAAACAGAAGGAAAACTATACTCAAAAACAGAAAGACTATAAAAAGTCTTAACAAACGCCACATCAATCCTTTAAAGAATATATTTCATTGTGCTCTTTAATTATGTTGCATTACAGGACTTTGTAAAAAATATTTCAGTGAAGTTTAATATGGCTAAATTTGCAACACCAAGTAGATTTGCGCTCTTGCTGCTGGAGTCCAGATCCGTTCTCTCTGCTGTTCCTCTCTCTGCCGTCTGCTGCTGGTGGAAAGTATACAGGATATTTTGGAGCTGCTCACACATCACTTCCATTAGAGCATGGGATACATCCATAGGCAGCAAATCCTCACAGGAGCTGAAAGCACAAGACAATTTGTTATGCAAATGTAAATACTAAAGTATATTTTTTAACTTTAATACATCAAATAGTAAAAGAAGTTATGCACCTTTCGTTTATAGTCTCATATAGTCTCATTCTCACCTTGCAGCCACAGTCAATATCTGAAGCAGGCGGGCGCAAGCTAGTCTAACAGCCCCACTTAGTAGCATGGATCCAGATGTAGAGGCTGCAAACCAGCCCTGGTTCATAAGTGCACAGCTGTTGTTGGTCAGCATGGAAAGGATTTCCAGGATGCCGCATTTGATGACCAGCACCAGGTCCACTGGTTGGTAGCAGAAATTCAGTGCAAACATTGTGGCTAGGAGAAGGTGCTGGCAGGAACCTGGGTGTAATAGAAACAAAATCTCAACTACATACAAACTAAAATAAAAGCTGCTACAAAAAATGACCAACAAGGCAGTTCAAAGGAAAGCCTAAGTTGTTAAACACATGTGAAACAATAATGAGCAAACCTGGATGTTCTCTTTCCAACAGGACCCTCTGTTTGAGGACACGCACCACCTGCTGGTAGAAGGTGTGGGCTGCAGATTGTAGCTCTCTTTGCGTATCTATAGAAGCTGAATGTGTACCGGACTGGATTGAGATAAGAGGGATTGAAGAGTAATTTACAAAACAACATGTTAATGCAGAAGAAACATATCAAATGAACACGATATTCAGTGTTTCTCTTCTCTCCATCTGCCTTAAATTAAATATTCACTCATTCTTTCTCTCCGTCTTTACTGATCATAAACATCTGCACAAATAGCATGATAGCATGATTACTAGACGTACCATGTAATGCTGCATCTCGTAATTAGCTCCGGAGTGAGAGCCAATGATTTGTGTTCCCAAAGCAAAGCATCCAGAGAGGAACTGAAGCTGCACGGACTGCAACAATGCAGGAAACTGAGGGGAGACGGTGAACCCACTGCTCTTTTCTTCCATCTTAGACAGGAAGGATGACATCTGACACAAGGCCTCCAGACGCAACTGGTCAGAACAAAGGGAATAGTTAGAAGTTAGTTAAGCCCTTAAAATGCATTCACAGGACACTCCTACATGTTGTAAATAATTTCCAGCACTCTCTCTTGAAAATTGTGTTGCAGGTTTTCAATCATTTCCACCTGTATTTGGGTCTATGTGGCTGATTAGTTCTGTCTTTACATAAATTAGATGTAAAAACACCACAAACATGATGAAACTAATAAATGAACAAATAGCTGCAGGGGTTACCGGGTAATAACTCCTCAGCAGTAATAATGAACTCTAATGTTTGCTTGTAATATTGTGTAAAAAGAGAAACATCTTATTACCTCAGCCCTCTGTTGCTGCTGCAGTATAGCAAAAGTAATGGCCTTTGGATCTGCCTGACTACAAGTCTGTCCACCCGGCAGTGTCGGTGAGGAGGATGGCAAGTGGATCAGGCTTCCACACACAAAGTGGAACACCTGGTTAAGAATAGGCAAAGTGTTGTTGCCATAGTGGGACATGGAGGTGGTTGGGCTGATACACTGCCGCAAGCGATCCCAAGCGTCTTTCATGATGCCCAGAGAACACAGAGGTAAGCCTGGAACAGACAGACCAGAAGGAGAAAGGCCAGTGTTGTCTCTGTTTTTTCTGATATTATTTCTCAACACCTCTTACAGCGTTAATCATTCGGTGTTACTTTCTGTATGAAAAAATAGTGGGTGTGATTTTTTTCACTGACAAAAAACAACAACACACTAATAAATGTGTGAAGGAGTTTTTCTCAGAGCAGGAAATGACCAATAAGAGGAAATAATGTAGACTTGATGTGTAACAATCTGTGCTGACCCAAAGAGACAACTCCAACACGAAGAAAAGATTCAGAAATGTAGAGTATCCAAATTAGGATGACACCATATTAAAGTAATAGTTTGACATTTTGGGAAATATGTTTATTTGCTTTCTTGCCGAGCTATAGCCAGGCTGTAGCTGTAGCTGTCTCTCCCTGTTTCCAGTCTTTATGCTAAGCTAAGCTAAGGGGCTGCTGGCTGAAGCCTTTTATTTAGCAGACAGATATAAGAGTGGTATTAATCATCTCATCTAACTCCCTGCAAAAAAAGCAAATTATTCTTTCATTACATGACTGTAGGGTATGACTTATCTAAAAAAAAAAGCATTACTTGAACAAATATTTAGGGGTTAACATATTCCACTTACCCATTTTATTCTTGGAAGATCCCAAGGAGTTTTTGGATTGTTCAGACTAAATAAAATAACAACAGTACATTAGCACTGATAACAAGGTGTGGGGCCAAATTTTGGTATAATACCAAAGACTTACCTGTTTTCGGCCATCAACAGGCATCATGAAGAATTCTGTTGTTGATTTCCTAGAAGTAGGATGATGTGGACAGTTAGTGGAGAAACAGCTCACAGAAAACACAACTGCACGAAAAGAACAAACAAACATACGCTGCCCAACACAAACTCCACCTTGCTCCGGTGTTCACAGCCGGACTATTCTCCCTTTCGCTGGGTTCCACCCAAGCAGGTCTGACCCCCAGCAGGAGGAAGAGACAGCGGGACACCACCAGATGGCAGGCAGCAGGGAAAGACAGGCTTTCCTCAGATTCCCTCTGCTTCTCCCACTGCTGCTTGGGATCCAGCTCCCTCTCTGGGCTGACTGGGCTCTCCATGCTGCTGGGGAGGGTGGAAGTGCCAAACGATTCGTACACCGTCACGTTCTGCTGTACTTGCATGGCTTCCCGGGTGGCCATGAATGATTCTAGGACTTCTGCAGAGACAGGAAAGACACTTGAGGATCAGATGTGCTGTAATGATGATGATGATGACTTGTGTGTATGTGTGTTCGTATTGTGTATTTCTGTCTGGGTCTGTCTGCCTTAAGATACATTAAGATACCAAAAAAAAAAAGAGAAAGAATTACATTTTTAACGCTGCTGGAGGAAGGGCAGAACTGGAGATACGCATTTCTAACCTGACAGGTACATACGACTGTTGCCAAATGTGTCCTCCTCTGCAACGTCTTCCTGGTTGTGGTTTGCTGTGGGGGTGGGGGGCACCTGCACCTCCCGGCTACAGTGACCTCTTGACTGCTGCTCATGATCCTTTCCCACCTGCTCCACTGGGGTGCTTGGCTCTGGTCTGTCTGCATCAGGACTTTGCGGAGATTGAGTGGTCTGCAATTCAAGAAATGTGTTAAATACAGTACAACTGTGTTTTTTTCTCACTTTTAATCAGATTATGTCCTTTTGAAAATAGGGGAAAATTAATGAATAAAATCGCTGCTTTGCGTATATTTGATTATGACATAAAGTGGAGTCATTTTAGTAATGGTACCTGTTTGGCAGCAGTCTGCACCTGTGATGTCCTTGGACAGTTTTTATGGGCCAACAGAGTGCTTCTGATTTTATAAACTGTTTCATAGACGTCTAACAGCATCTCACAGGGCTCATATCTGTCTCAAGATAGAGCAGATCAATAGAGTGGATAATTAGCAGTGCTCTGCATTGCAGTATGGATCTTACACAAAAATGATTAATTCACATCATTCCATCCTTTAAAAATGACAGTTTAAACACATAAACCTCAACATACACAAGGCCCTTTGAGGGTTTCCAAATAAAATGCACAGGAACGGCTATTTCAGTAAATATTACATTACTGTATGTTACTGACCTGTCCTGCCAACAGGCCTCATTCTGCAGCCCAGTGTGTTTCAGAAGAGCAGCCAGACTGCAGCGACACACAGTCTGCAGCAAACAGTCGCCTGAAGAGCCTCCACTCTCCCATTCTGCTCTCACAGCAAAACAACACAGCTCCATTACAAAAAATAAATATAATATAAAGTCACAGAATTAGAAAAAGGAATCTATGATGATATGGATTATAAACTTTCAAACAGAGGCATGCACTTCAGAGTACCTTTGCTGTGAGCATACTCCTCCATCTTCTGCCACAGGCCACCTGCAGGTCCTCTGGAGGATCCCCGTGCCAGTTCCAGTAAAGTCCTGGTTTCCTCATTCAGACTGAGCTCTGCTAGCCTGGCATCACTACTGCCCAGCAGTACCACCTCGGTCAACCATGCCATGCTGGAGTCTACAGGAAAATACATCCAATGGAACACAGGACAAGTGAACAAGTGATAACTACATACTACATTTAGAAAAGTATAGCTTATTTCCTCATTTGCACAATAAAATGATATCTTAAGTTAAAGAAGCCTTTCAGGCCACCCCTGTGACCTCATGGTCTAAGATGTATATCAGGTAAGGTAAGCTAGGTAACTTCGTAGCTTGTCATCCTCCTCACTCTTTTGTTGTTTAATGTCTTTTCTTGTGGTTGTATTTGCTGACAGTTGCCACAGACACAAATTTCTGAGAGGATAATAAACGAAACTTGCTAACTCTATCCCCATGTTTCTTGTCTATCTCTACTGTCAACTACCTAATAAAACAAACAAAAAAAACCATAAACATTCCTCTTTACTCATTAATAGTCTCCGTAATATCCTCTTTTCCTATTAGCTTTAAAAATATTTGCTGTACTTTCATATACTGTAATGTAGCTAACAATGTGGTTTTATTATTAGTGGTTCCAGACAGAATGTGGACACATGGTGCAACATTCATCTGGATATGAACATTGTAATCAGTTGGTATCTATCTGCCAAAATATGGAGAGCAAGCAGTATGTTTTCCTACCCAGCTGTTCAAAGTCCATCTCAAGGCCGTTTCTGAGAAGGACATTTGATAGCCAGAACTCTGATGTTTTCTCCTGAAGTGAGGGCGGTGGGCCTTGCAACATACCACCAAGGCAACGGCCGACTGCCAGCGCTACAGACCGTTCCAGGTCCAACAGCCAAACCCACTTGCACTCCTCCTCCTGTTGCTGCTGTCCAAGGCATGTGTTTTCTTCACTTTTATCTGTAAGGAAGATCCCTTGTCATTGTCAAACCAGTCTCTATTTTCTCCAGAAGAATCTTACGTTTAAAATGTGTCATCCTATTTTAAAAAAAACTATACCGGTGACACTGCTGTAACCACTAAAAACAACAATAATCAAGGATCAATCTACGGGTCAAGCAGGTAGATCAAAATTTCACTGACCTAAACAGATTTTCTGAGCCTCCATCCCTAGTTCTTGTTCCTCCAAGAGGCCCGTCTCTGGCAGCAACCTGTTAAAATCATTGAGGTGCTCCAACAGGGCCAATAAATGGCTCAGGAGAGGTTGAACAGTGCCCAGGGGCAGCAGCAGCAAGGAGTACATTACCTGGCACAGCAGACTGCCAGCCACTGAGTTGTACAACACCACTGGGACAAGGGTGAGACGAGAAAGGGGGATTTGAGTGACTGATAAAAATAACTGAGGAATACAGATAGATAACAGATACAAAAGCAAAGTAGAGGATTAAATAATGGATTTTAAAATGTGTGTATATGTTGAATGACCCAACTGTACACTGCTCTAAAATCTATGGACCTGAACATCACAGTCAAGTCATTATATAAATAAAGACAGATATAATTATACCTGATGCTGTCATTGGTATACTGAACCCTACCCTATGCATAAAATAAAGTACATGCACACATATATATATTTGCTGTACAAATATTTGAACTGTCCTTCCACTGGTCATTATAAAAAAAGAAAAATAAAATATTATCCAGGAAGTGATTTTAATTGTATTTTGTGAATAAAAGAGCAATTGAGATCTGTGCAAACAACTCACATGACAACAAAAAATATGTGGGACAGTAGAGTAACTAGGTTATAATGACACACACTTGTTGACAGCCATTATACAAGTACTTACTGTGCAGCTTCTTGAGTATTTGTTTATCCAGGGAACTCTCCTTCAACAGTTTGGTGGATCTCCTGAGTGTCTCAGCAGCACAGGGAAGCAGCAGGTAAAGATGCTCTCGAAGCAGCATTACACTGCTGTCATCCTACAGAACAGCGGAATCAGTGTGTACATAAATGCAACTATATGATTACAGAGCTCTGGGTAAAATATTAGGTAATAATAATAATAGTAATAATAATAATAATACACTTGACTTGTCAGAATAAGATGATTGTGTACAGTTTCACAGTCAAACTGCTATTTTTTCCATGGTGTATAGCTGATTCTGCAGTGTACCTCAGGGCTGGAATGGATGTAGCAGTGGGCGAGCAGGTGTTTGTGAAGTCCAGATAGCAGCTGATGGAAGTGAGAGGGAGGATCAGTCTGTCCCTGGCTATCACTTGATAGCTGCTTGTCACTGTTTTTCTCTAATTCCCCAAATGCCCGCTCCTGTATGAACACACACCAAAACAGAAAGTTTGTGGAGGAGTAGGAACATCACTCTAATTCAATGGTAACAATGTGCACCAGAAACACATTTGTGAAAAAAGGCATGAGGATTTGACAGAGAAAACAATGCACTACTAGTTCAAATGAGGAAAGTTGCACACAAAGCACAGGGTCCTCTTTTCCATACCGTATAAAAGCCTATGCTGAGGAGCAGGGTTCTGAGCAGCACCTCTGCTAAGTGCAGAGGGTCATAGGCCTCAATAGAGCTGGATGAAGAGGGTGGCCGGACGGACATGGCGGGTGTCAGAGGGGGTCCCAGGGCTGTCACCTCCCCAAAATTGCTGTAACCTAGTAGAGAAGCTACATGGCTCTGATCCTGAAGGCTGCTGAGGACCATATCTAACTGCAGACGCTTTGAAAGATACAGAGGAAAGAAGAAGAGAGAATCGTCTTTTCTACAGCAACACATTTTCACAACATTCAAGCAGTCTTCAACACATATTGCCTAGCAACGCTCCAAGTTGGTGCTGTGATTTCGACAAACACACTATTTGCGAGTACCATCCATCCAGCCATTTTCTAGCCAACTATCTGGATCCAACTAAAAGTTAAAATGAGGAAAGCAAAGCAGCCAAGTCCTTTTTTTAAGGCAGTTTAAGTGTAATCATGTAAGTGTGTCCTGTGTTTACACCAACATCTTCTATAAAAAAAACACATTCCTGACTGATAATGTATTGAGACACAAATGCACAAAAAACACATTTGGTCATGATAACCAGCACTACTATAATGACACGAAGGCAATTTTCTCTACATACCTGTCCTTTGGAGAGGACATTCAAGCTCTGAGGGCCCTGAGGAAGGAGGGACAGGAGCAGTTCTGTTCTTTCCCTCAGTGGAGGCAGCAGCAAGGACGCACCGATGGACAGCGTGTTCAGAACTGCCTGAAGATGGATAGGAATGTCAACACAATATGAAAAGACACTTGGATATCAAGGGTTAACATTTACTGCAAGCAATAAATAAAATAAAATATCATATAACAACTCAACTCAACAATTCATGTTTTAATTTAGACATAAAACAGTACTTACATACGTCATATGTCAGCATGAGAATATTATGAAAATAATCTAGTAAGGGACAGACTGTTCGTTTACCTGCTGTATGGAGTCTGGCATATTGGTATCTATGAGCCTGAAGAGTAGGTTTCTAAGGGGCCTGCCCTGAGCCCCCAAAACCATGGCACCAGTGCCCCCAGCATGGGCCAAGGACAAGTGGATGGACAGCAGCTTCATGCACAGCAGAAGAAACTGATGGTGGTCCCTGTGGAATATATGCAGAGGACATTTTTCACAACAGCACAAGAGCATTTTTTGTATGTACAGTGTATGTACATTTCTATACTGAACAAAGTTTGAAACAGAAATAATAAAATACAATCTTCTGTAACAGGTTATATAATCCCAACTGATGAGTGCTGTGTTGATTTAATTTCATACCTTTTAGATAAGAATGGAGCAGGGGGTGTGTCATTCCCGATGCCATCACAGTAACTTTCAAGGAAGTTACGTAGGTAGGTGAATGTACTCTCTTCCAAGTCGACACAAAAGGGCCTGTGCCATGCCACCAGTTGCCTGGAGAAAGACCAAGTCACTTAAAAAGAGCTGCGCCAGCACAAGTGTGTCAGAATAATAAAATAGAACCACAGATTTGACAGCTGATGAGAAAACAGTTCAGCAGTATAAAACAATGGAAATGTTGCAACACAGAGATGCCATTCTGATTTATTTGGTAAGATCACATATGTTTACAGTGTAGAGGAATAGAATATATCTTCCACAATACCAAGGACACAGAATCATTACAAAAAAGCAGACATTAATAACTTTGCTCACTGAGTGGATTGTAGACTGACTTG
The DNA here is from genome assembly GCA_003416845.1 of Oplegnathus fasciatus. NCBI lineage: Eukaryota > Metazoa > Chordata > Actinopteri > Centrarchiformes > Oplegnathidae > Oplegnathus > Oplegnathus fasciatus. Next base: position 112,500 of record NTHP01000331.1, read on the forward strand.
AAAATAAACACTTAAATTTGTTTCAGACAAGATGAGGCTTTACCTGTCGGTTGGAACTGCAGTCCAAGCCAGGCTGTGAGAAGTGCCAGCAGTGATCTGTTGGATTGATACCCCCTCTAGACCAAGTACTTTCTTGGGTTTAGTAATTGGTGTTGAAGTGTGGCCTTGCCCACACTGGCCCATAGTGTTGTTCCCCCAGGCATACACTTCATTCTCTGGTGAAAGCAGAACAGCGTACATTGCAGTCAGAGCACATTCGCATTTTTATGTCTATAAAAACCATAATTCTTAGACCAAATGGAAAAATAATTCTGAAAGCAAGTTTTTCTTTATTCTAATCATCTGACTAACTGACTGATGGAGGTCTCTTACCATGGGACAGAGCCAGACAGTGGCTGTCTCCACATGAGATATCAATGATCTTGGTGATACTCAGATCTTCTATGAACCTGGGTCTCAGAGAGGTTGTCTCAGAGGAGCCACATCCTAAACATGAGCCACAGCCCCATGCAAACACCTTTAAAAATAAGAATAAACACAAATATATGCATTATTGACAAAATTATCTATGTAGTCCTCTATTTATTTCCCTATTTGTCTTTGTATTCAATCCTTTGTATTTAGGATTAATCAAATACAAATACACTATTTGGACTAAACATATAACAACGAGAGTGGCAAATATTAAGGTGATGTTAGTATGCCCCTTCAAATAAAAGCTTTCCACAAGGTAAATGTTGAGTTAGCTTAGCTAAGGTTAGGTAAAAGTTGATTTTCACATTGTCACTGCTTTTTTGTCAGCAGATCAGTTTTAGACAAGTTAAGTGTTTTGTTAAAGAGCTGGAGGTGCAAACTTTGGTCTTATATTGATCCCGAAAAAACTGTCATTTGGCACAAGCCAAATGACAGTGTGTATTAGCCAATTGTGACATCAAAAATCCATGTCTGCCCCAAAATGCTGCATCTCACCTGCCCTGCAGAGGTAAGGGCCAAAGATGACTGGCTGCCAGCACACACTTTCCTGATGATGAATCCATGCAGGGCCTCTACGACCTTGGGGCGATACACACGATTGGTGTCTCCATGACCTAGTTTACCTGCAAGGGTGAGTCATGTCCGAGTACCAGAATTAGTTCACACTAGCTCACGACATTTTGGTTATGATAGACCACAAATTATACTAATATGGTACTGTCCTTTACCTAAAACATAGCTTGGCATAGTGTGTGGTATTTTCATGAAAGCCATCAGATTTTCTGCTCAAGCAAATTTTTATATTCTGTACAGAAATTAAAACTTTCCACCAGTTCATCCAGACGCTGCATTATGGGCTTAAATCAAGCTGTATGTCCTCCGTCAACATACCATTGTCCCCGCCCCCAAAGGACCACACAGTGCGTCCATCCTGCGCCACAGCAATTGTGTGGGAGCTGCCACAGGCCACCTGCCCTACACCACTGATGTCCTTCACTAGCGTGGGCACGTTCCGACTCTGACTGTCACTGTGACCTGCTCAGGGGAGAAACACAGGTCAGCAGAGGTTGTTGCTAACATGCCAGAGGAGGGATTTCACTGAAATTGTTGGGACAAATAAGCACAAGCAACTTGAAAAATGAGGTGTGTACCAAGTCTGCCGAAGTCGCCTTCTCCCCAGGTATAAAGCTCTCCATCATTGGTCACAGCAGCACTGTGTCTGTAGCCAGCAGACACACAAACAACAACCTGGCAAAGATACCATAATATATGAAAAATCATGTTAAATCAGGCTTTTCAAAAAATAATATGAGTCGAATAAAACTAGAAGGCCACTCCCATACTAAATTTCCCATCCACCTTTTCCCCAACAAGCAGTTTTCTGCATGCTTACTTTGCCAAACAGCGGCCCTTGTATGATTTTGGGGTATTTCTGTGTAGCACTGTTGCCGTGGCCCAGTTTCCCATATTCTCCATCACCCCAGCTGAACACCTGAAAGAAATATTTCGAAAATTTTACAATTCATTATAAAGAAACTGAAGAATTTTATCAGCCATTTACAATCTCACACCTACAGAGGGAGTGGAAGTGAAGTGAGTGAAAAAACAGTTAGTAGTATTGTCACTATCAAGAATTTACTGTAAACTACTTCTCTAAAAATGTAAAAAGTACAGTCTGCAAACCTGTCAAATATGTACCAGTAGTGATTTTAACTTCTTACCTCTCCCTCTACAGTGATGGCCAAAGTGTGACCATCAGAGCCCTTGGAGGAGGACACCTTCTTCATGTTCCTATGTGGCTCCAGCACAAGTTTCTTGGGCATGGACTGGTTGTTGGAGTCCCCCAGGCCCAGACGGCCATAGCTGCCTTTTCCACATGCTTTCACCGAACCATCTGCAGATACTGAGAAGGTGCAGTACTGGCCTGCCTCAATCTAAAAGAAGGACAAAGTGGATAAAAGTAAGGACATTAAGAATGCAGAATAATATCATGCTAAAAACATATTTAAAAAATAGGCTTTCAAGTTTCAGTTTTCCCACACACAAATGCATATGGAAGTCAATACTACAGATTGCAGTGATTCTGGTGTGGGTGTTTTAAGGTGAAAGAAAATGTAATTTTGTTCTTTTCCTATGTATGTAGGTATTTTTAATAATTCAAAGATTTATAAGGATGTCTCATAATGTCATTAAATTATTTTCTTTTATAATTTATAAAAGCCGTAACTCACCTCAAGCCTGTGGAATAGGTGATTTATATTACAACTACCACAAATTATGTGACTGAATGGAAATGACACAAACACACAATTATGTGACTGAATGGAAATGACACAAACACACAATTGACGTTTGTTTTTGCTGAAAGAGCAAAACAGACTTGAGATGTATATGAGTACAACTTTGTATGTTCTAAAAAAGAGCAAAGAAATATCATAAGTAGTAACAAAATATATATGAGGAAGTTAAGCAGAGGCTGTATGACTGAGCGAGATGCACTTTAAATTGATATGAGAGGAGAGAAAGCGAAGAAGCTTCTATCAAATGAAAAAACTGTTGAAAAAGTTCAAAATGTTTTTTTTATAAATATAAATTCTGTTCATAAATATATTTTTAATATATTGCATATTCTAAACAGTAATAATGATAACGAATAAAGTATTATACTATTATACCTATATCTTATATCACATACTATACTATACTATACTGTACTATATTATACTATGTTATGTTAATATGCTGTACTGTCTTACCACATGATATGCTATATTATATTTCTATTATATTGTTATATTAATACAGACAAACACTAAGTATCATTACTTAGTCACACTCGCTGTCACTTTACCTCGTGTCTTCAATTTCCCTCTCTTGTATAGGTTTTATTTTTACTTCTATTCTTATTCTAGTATACCTCTCATTATTTATTTTTTACTTTCCCTATTTATCTGTATTTATTTATGTGTTTGTGCTGCTGCAACAACCGAATTTCTTCTCTGGGGATCAATAAGGGCTTATCTTATCTTAATTTATGAAAATAAGTAGACCTGCAAAATGTAAAATGTTCATCCAATCTTTATGGGGAGCCATACCATTTGGGCATCACTGAAGCCCTGAGTCAGCTTTGGCAGCAGGATTTTCTCCAGAGTTCCCTCTGCCAGCTGGTGGCTGCTGTTGCTGCCCCACACATACACCATGACTGTGTCACTCTCTTTACCAGGAGCAGCTGCATCAGTGCTGCAGGAGCACAGGCAGTAGGATGCCAGGTTACAAATCTGTCAAAAGGGAGGAAGGTGAGGTCCATAAAGTCAGTTACTGAAAAGTATAACAGTTCTTAATAGTGCCTATATGTTACAGCATGTGACTAAAGTCTGTCTTACCTCCTCAAACAGGCAGAGAGCTGCCTGGGAGAGCCGACAAAGTCCATCTGCGTCCTTCTTCAGCACCTGAGTATTGACTGGGTCCCCACGGAAACCCTGAAAAAAAAAAAAAAAAGATTTATGTTTAGCCTTCAACATAGTGTCAGTTTTTACTATAACCTGCAACTCACTGTGTGTAAATATTTTGTTGGTTTGAATATACAGTAAATATGTTTTATTACATTCCTAACTTGCAATTTTTATGTGCACAGTCAGAAGGTGAAATCAAGAAAGACAAAGAGGCAACAATTTGAGATCCTTTAGATGCAGATCTTAATTGTGTTTAAAGTTGTGTGATCCCTCAGGGCTTTCTTTAGCTATTACAGAACACTAAATTACATGTGGGATGTAATTAACAAGCAAAATCAATCATAATGTTGCTGGCAATACTGTACCCAGCCTTGGTTGTCATTTGTCCACAAATATTGCAAAGCTGATTAGCTGCTAAAGGATGACTCAATACGCATATCAAGACAGGGCAGGAAGACTGACTCAATCTTAATCCTTATCTGCACGCTAATGCATCACTCCAAGCTTCAAATGAGTCTGTTCAAATAAAATGGACAGTAAACAGCAGGCATGGATGTGGCAGAGAAATGCCATTTTCCTGCTTTACAGACAATAGTATGTCCATAAATGTTTATGTGAGTTACCTCATATCATTTATGAACTAACCACTGCTGCCTACTTATAATAAAGTAACATAGGCAGTAGGCAAAAGACAATTCATATTGTGTTGTCAACACATCTGAATTCTTTCCACAGGCTATCGTTTGCTCTATTTTATAATGGATCCATATTACAGAACAAGCTCTTTTAATAAATAAAAGTTAACGTTTCCCACACAATCAGAGCTGAGGTGATTACTCCAGGTGATCCCATGTTATGGTCTGGAAAATCAAAGCAAAATAAATTACTGATAAAATAAATCCAAATTATGATGTCAAATTAGCCCACAGGTAGCTTGATAAATGCTGCCAACAATCTATAATGTAGACACCAGTGGTGTTAATTATACCAGCAGTTATGGCTGAATAGAGTTAATGGAACATACAGTAAAAGGAAACATCCAAATTTGAAGAACATACAACGTACCGAATATTGCCTCATTTGGAGAAGTGTTTGATGGATTACATCAAAGCCCACACCAGCTGACTGCTGCGAGCTCAGTGAGGAGGAGGAAGACAGTGTAGAGGTGGATGAGGACATGGAAGCAGCCAAGGCTACCTCCACCCACTCCAGCAGAAACTTTAGAGAGCCTCTCTGCATGGCCAGGCCGAGCAGCAGTTCCAGCGCTAGCCTCCGACCAGTCGGATCTGCCCCACCAGTCCCACTGCTCACTGACGTCTTCTTCAGGAAGTCGGCCACCTGTGCCAGGCAGTCCAGCCCAACTGATGGGATCTTATTCTCATTGGCCAGAGAGAGTGGTGGCAGGGAAGCCAGCACAGAGGACGCTGTGGCGAGCACATCATTGCAAAGCACCGACTCCGGATGCACGGAGGCTGCGTATCTCCAGTTCTGCTGCAGTAACGAGAATAGCAGACTCAAACCTGTCCTCACACCCATCTCTATCAGAACATCTGTACCCGACTTGACTTTGGATGCTCCCCCTGGCAGGCAGGGCTCTGAGGCCAGCTCAAGTTGCCCACATTCAGTTCCACTATCTGTGGACTGGGAGGGCAGCTGCACGCGGAATTTGTCATGATATTTGCTGTGAAGTGCGTAGTAGATCCTCTGGAGAACTACAAGCCTGTGGTGGAGGCCTAAGGTGTAGGAGGTTTGCGTCAGCATGCGGTGAGCCAGCCATCGCTGGCTGTGAAGCAGGGATGACAGATACTCTTCCTTCTCCGCTGAGGCGCTGGACTCGCACTCGAAGTCTGGCAGGCGTGGGCCGACGAGTTCTTGCACAGGTTGGGCCAGAGTCACCACTTCCTTGTTGTGAAGGAGCTTATTGTAGAGCACAGCAGCTCCATGCCTCCTTGCTGTCTGTACACTGTCTTCTGCTGCCCAAGAGCTATTGAAGTGCTCTTGCCACTTCAGCAACACATGGGTCTGACAAGGCACCATGTCTGAGCATTATCTATACTCTGATGTACACCTGAAAAATAGAGCGGAAAATATGATTAAAAGAGCAAACGAGGCCTGTATATTGGCACATTTATAAATTCACACGTATCATCCTCTAACACTTGATTAACATAATGAAATGGCTCCCTTTTTTTATCTCCGTCATCAATTTACACACAACATTTGCTGCTGAAAGTCAATGATCTAATGCGTTTTCCTGCCAAGTAAATTCAGTGTAAAGGTGTCAGGTTTCTCCTTTGTGTTGGCACTTTTCCAACATACAGTACATCCAGGCTAGTGGCATAGGCCCAGTGGGTATCACTGAAATAGGTCAGCTCACCCTATGATAACAGCTAATCAACACACCCACACTAATGAGGAGACTTTTGTCTCACAGGCTGTTCTGCCACACAATACAAAAGGGATGTGTTCGGTTTATTATCATTTAAAAGTATTATAATCCTAATATGGCCAGTCAAAGAATGAAACCTGCTTTGAGAGATTATACACACGAGTGATTATAATCTGATCCCCCTGCCAATTTATTCATATTCTCTGTCTCACTCAAAATGCCGTTATCTTAGCCAACGTCTCCAAGTTCGTCACCTGACGCTCTGAAATACAATCCCAAGACCACCGGGGCTCCAGCTGACCCTCAGTTTGTCTGTCTGCATTTTTCGTCTGCTTTCTAAACAAATAAAGAGCAAGTGTGTGGTTGCTGTTGAGTTGACAGATTTCCTCCCATCTTGCATTTTAGTTAATCACATGAGGGTTTGTTAACTGGACTCAACCCCTTGAAAACCATTTAATCCGTAATGGAGGTGACAGTCACATTATGGAAGTCAGCATGCATGTCTTAGTGGGTGATTTCATGCGAATATCAGTTGCATGACATTCCCATGGTATTAGTTAAAGCACATTCAGCACACCAGTTATAAACTGTATAAAAGAGTAGATTTGATAACCACTAGGCTAGTACTAGAAACGCAATGCAAAACTATCCCTTCATTACAAATGCATTTCTATGTATTATGTGACCCCAAGATAGGTGAGTTTTCATTTCTGTCAAGCAACAAACCAAATTGAGGCTAAACTACTGTTCAGCTGTCTCCGTATTCTTGGTTCACGGCTGAGACTCCTTCTATGATTAAAACTTGTACAAAAACATGAGTGAGAGAATGCTAGTCATAGGCTGCTAAACATGTGAGCATGCCACTTTGACCATAGTCCGCAGTCACAGAGCCCCATCTCTCTTGCCTTGCCCGCGGCCTCTGGGGCTATATGGTTTCCACTCTGGCCAAAAATAACAGCAAGCATTGATATAGTAATGGGCTCTTCGGTCAGACAACCACCAGCAAGCAACCACCAGCAATGTTAGCCGCAACCATCGCTGAGTACAAGCTATCTGCAACTGTGAGACATAAACATTCAGGACACCTTCTGAGTTTGGCTCTCTCTCTTTTCTTCCACTCAGCTGGCTTCAGATTTTATCCACTATATAGTTCACCAATGTCAGTTCATCGAGGGTATTTAAAATATGCTGTACACACACAGAAAAAAACCCATCTTGTATCACCTGTAATAATTACAGATAACAAATTGAGCCAGATATCCCAGCAACTTGCCAGTAAGCTTTAAAAATAAAATACTGTACAGGCACATGGGTGAGCTTATGTGTATGACTGAGGAGGCTAATGATAAAACTACTCACACATAAAAAAGCAATATCAGTGACTGATTTTGAATGCATGCAGAGCCAAGTAAGAGTAAATGTCAGTGATATTAGGGAGGGGCGACTGTGAAACTGGTTCACATTTTACAGTACGCAAAGCTATGTAAACGTGTATTTGAATGTCACATACTTTATAATCTTCTTTTTCCAAAAAGTTGTCATGACACTAGAGCTGAACAATTAATCGAAATATTATCAAAATCACAATTATAACCAAGTGCAATATCCAAATCGCAGAAGCTGCAATTTTTTGATAAAGGTAAATGTCACAACGTACTGTACCATTATAAATGAAGCATTGTGGTGTTACAGAGATGCTCCAGGCGTACAAATCATATTCTCCAGATGTAAGGGAACATGCTTGTTTGGTACCGACCCCAGCAAAAATCATATCATCGTCATTTTTATATTTTTTTCAGTGAAAATGAAATTCAAAGATTCCCACTAAAATCGTGACTCATATCGCAACATTTGTCAAAATAATTGCAATATGATTTGTTTTGGCATATCGTTCAGCCCTACAGACAGTGATGGATGGTTGGAGAAATCAGCTGAAGTAACACCATGGCGGTGAATTAAAAAATCTGAAATTTAAACCTTGGGTGCAACTAATCGATTAATCTTGTCAATTAGTTTTACTAGTTATTCCAAAATTTGTCCTACCAACAGTCCAAAACCCCAAAACTTTAAATTTACAATGATATAAGACAGAGAAAAATATAAATTCTAGCCCTCACCTGGGATCATGAGCTCTGACTGGTTAATGCAATAATGAGATGTGGCCAAGATTATTTTTTTCTGCAGGATAGCTAACCCTAATCCACAATACAGTGAGAAGCTCAGCTATTTGGGAGGACCTCTGCCATCCTGCTGCACTTTCACTGAAGCCACTCAGGGTTCAGGTTCTGGCACCAGGATGCCCCTTAACCACCTCTCTTTAGTGACTCTCTAGAGACCCCTAACACCGACCCAGGACCGGCTGGTTACATCTCCCTTGAAAGTCATCCAGAAAGAGCTGGAGGAAGTTGCTGGGCCAAAGGACGTTTGGGCTGCCCTGTTGCCAGGACAACCCTGACCACAATAAGCATCTAGACAATGGATGACAGTTAATCAAAAAACTTGCTAATGTCAGCACTGGATGGGTGATATTAAACGCTATGTATTTACTACAGCATGAACTACATAATGTAGGACAGCAACTTAATTATCTTAAGCAGTGAGCTATAGCATACAGTTAAACGTTACAGTATGTTTCAGACGATGTAAACGCACTAACGGTTGGTGTATTTATAATGTCATGTTATCAGAAGTTAGACATTGACTTGGGAATTCATGCTAAAGACGTTAACCGACAAGATTATTTAATTAATGTACAATAAACGACATTATCCAGCCTTGCTATCTTACTTTAAAGCGTCTGTCAACATTTTGTAGCGTTAACGTTGGTGTGTTTTTCATCTCTGGCGACAGTTAGCTCATTCTTACACTGTAGCTACTCGCTTCGCCGACATAAACAGCCAAATATGTGATTTCGAAACGCAGTCCCCGCCGTGTCGTTCACAAACACCGGTAACATTATTCTGCATCTGCGGTGACAGCTGAGCTAACGCTGGCTGCAGTGCAGTAGCTAGTCTGGTCCATGGCTGTCAAAACCGACCAAGCCCCTCCGCTTGTTGGCTGACAGCTCTCGGCAAAACACTCCCGTGGCTCGCTAACGTCCCGTCAACATGTTTAGCTATGTATTGTGAAAATAAAATACACCGCAGACATGTAAGTTACCTTGACAGTAAACCCCCGCAGATAAATGGTTTGCGTTACCTGTCCCGTCCCAGTGAGGTCTCCCTTGGACGTGAATATCATATCAACCTTCTCCTCTTTCCTCTTCTTCTTCGTCTGCTTTAATACAAACACTCATATCGACCAGTGCCGCCATCTTGTGTCTCGGAGTGTGGACTGCCATCATCATTATCATGTTTTTATTCAACTATCTTTTATTTTTCTTCTATTTTCCCAACCCAGACTGGACCCCAGCCTGACACATGCCTGTTACAGTTACATGGAACAAGTATTTTGACCCTCTAACCTAAATTAAAGTCATTAAGGGAAAATAAATTAAGGCGATTAAACAAATTTTATATAAACAGCCTATTAAAGCAGTAGCCACACAGGATAAGATAGCCTAGATATGGTAAGTTAAAAATAGGATATTTAAAGGGGTTTACCACTGTGAAAAAAGATGTCCCCTGTGGCTCTGGAGGGAGCTTTCTCAAGTCTGAGAAAATATCCTTGGTGATGTTGCATTATGGGAAATGTAGGATCCTTTTAGTAATCAGGATATGTCAGCCTCTGTTGCTTCAATTTTGACCATTAACTTTTTAATCTTGTGAGTTCCCCCAACTTTATAGAATTGCAATAGGCCTACTAAATTGCTGGAGTGCCCCTTTAAAGCACTTCATATTTGCAATTTGTTGTGTTATCTAATGATTATTTTATGCCCTAATAACATTATATTTTTCCAGTCTTACCAATCAATTAATTGAAGAGAAATAAAAATTATAAAAGGAAGAAAATTCAAAATCAAAATCAATATAGGTACAAGAAAGACTGTTTAAAACATTGCATATTCAAATAGCCTAGTGGTTTGTTACATGTTACATTTCATAGCATGTTTTATTCTGGTTCCTTCTACTTACTCTTACAATGTTTAAAAAACATAAAATGATATGATAAAAGACAGCTTAGTAAACAGTTGTTTTTAAGATAACCTGCAAGTGTCTACCCATACATCTTGTTGTTTTCTTCTTTGTGCTTATTTGGCCCTCTGTTATGTTAGATAAAAACAGCCTTTGCTTTTCATTTTCACTTTTAAACTTAAGAATTTTTCCATTCACACAAGAAAATGTCCCTCATTAAGTTTTATGTGAGCCCACAAGATGATTTCATTGAGCCAAAATGGATTTATTGTGTTAAATCTATGGTTTCCAGTCATAGGATGTTGTGACTAAAAACATCCGAACATAAAATCCTTCAAAGCCGAGCCTGATGCAATGGGAGGTTTGGGGGTTCCGTCACTCACTAACACAAAAACAAACCAAAGATAACTTATGACATCAGGTCACACGAATTTCAATTCCTGGATGGCGGTCCAGAGTAAATCCCACTTCCAAGCCGGATTTCTAAAAAGGGGGCTGACTGGCAAAAGGGACGACAACACCGGAATGAGGAAATTGACGAGGGCAAGTCATGTGCAAAACAAAGTTGTTCACTGCTGATAACCATGCAACCTGATGAACCATAGGTCACTCCACTCAAGTCCCCCAGAGGTGCTCCGCTCCTCCGTCTCTCCCGGAGAGCGCTCATCCAAAGAGACAGCAGCCTCTCCACAAGCTCTCCGACTCTCCCCGCACCCAGCGATGTCTCTCCTCCTCATCACAGTCTTGTCTTCACTCATAGTGCAAGATGCTGAGGCGTGGGGCGCCAATGTCAAGTACGCGGTGAACTGCCCCGACAGATGCAACGCGGAGCGGTGTGGCGGGACGCAGCGCTGCACACGGACCGTCCTGGATGACTGCGGCTGTTGCCAGGTCTGTGCAGCCGGCAGAGGGGAGCACTGCTACCGCACAGTGTCGGGGATGCACGGGGTGAAGTGCGGACCGGGATTATTCTGCGAGTTCTACAAGGATGAAGACGATTATGGAGACGAGTATGGGATTTGCAAAGGTGTGTTCCACATTCAACATTTAAATGTGCCTGTGTGTGCCATTTCTGCCTGTATGCTGCATTTTGAATATGTGATGCCCTGCTGCACCAAATGCAGTATCCCATTATGTTATTACAGTCTTTTAGGCTCTATTTATTGAATTATCACAGTGAATAGCACCATTGCCATATAACCTATGGTTATAGAGGCACATGTGCAGACCTGTGCATCCTTGCCTCAAATATTTAACTTGATGGTAAGCCCATAGAGGCTTGGAGTTTAGACATTCAAACATCAGTGCTCCTGCAACTATCCATTTGCAGTTTTTTTGTCCCATTTCTCTTGATCACTGAGCATTATGTTGACGGTGACTATGAGTCTGTAACACTGTAGAATAGGGGTCCATATCAGATCCAGTCACTAACCCTTTTTTGTTCTGTGAGACAAATCAGATCACTCTAAAATGATGTTTTCTTTCTTAACAGACTGTCTGTATGGAACCTATGGGGTTGAGTGCCGCAAGACATGCAACTGCAAAGGTGGCATATGTGACAGGGAGACGGGAGCTTGTCTCAACCTAAAATTCTTCGCCAAAATCGCCGGCAAGCTCAAGACTGAGCCACAAGCAGGTAAAACATAGTGAGACTTCTTGAAATAATGAGTGTTCATACTGCTTATGTGTTTTTTTAAGTGTTTTTATCATTAGTATAGCAGCAGTCAAATGTGTAACCAAATGGACTAAGTTAAGTTCTGAAAAGACTTTTATGAGATTGCATGATTTTGAAAAAGATGAATGAATTCTTTCACTTGTATTTTCAGGGGGCGAGGTGGGCTCAGGAGAGGTCAGCACTGCCCAGAGCACAGATCCACACACAGACAGACCCACCGCTCCAAAGCGGCTCAACCCTCGCTGACAAGTGCTGACAAGACTGAATCTATTCAGTGTAAATGTAGCATTAACTTATAAATGAACTGAAAGATATATTTTATTATGTTAAACGAGGACAAACTTTTTTACAGCATTTGGAGGTTTTATTTGGGTTGTTTGGTCCTTGTTTGACACCATCATCTTTTCTAATGAAATATGCAGACTATGTTATTCTCTTCAGACTCTTTCTCTCTCTCTTTATCTGTTTCTAGAGTAAATTCATTAAAGTGATCCAGTAGTCTGTTCCCATTAGCTTCAGCGTAGACCTGATTCTCTCATTTAGTGTGCCTTCATACATTATTATTGAGAAAAATGAGAGTTAATGTCACAAGAAAGAATCTTGCATTTATTTTCAAACTGGATACAGCAATATTTTTCATTGACTCACTGTAGTCCATTAAATATTTTGAAGTTTTCCATAATGCCATTTTATTTGTACTGTATATATGAAAAGCAGACATGGAAACTATCATGTATGTGACACCAGCCAATGTAAAGAATGCTCTTACAATTAAACCAAAGTTATCACTGACTGTTGTCATTTGATTTTCATTGCCTAATTTATCTATTAACTTAATTAGTGATGCGTCATTTGATACAGTAATTGCAGTATCTAAAAACCCTGACAAAAAAACTGTTGAGTGGTTTTATTATGTAGTAATCAATAATTACAAACCAGGCAGCTGCAAATTAAATAAATGCCATTCAGTAGATTATACTGTGATTTATACATCTCTGTTTAGCTAAACAAATAAAAGTGCTGTAAAATAAACAAACAATCAGGGGAAAGAGAAATAATGATGAAATGGCCAGTTGTGCAAAAAGTAAAGCGTAAAGTCAGTTTCAGCAGAAGTGAATATGAGCTTTCATGGGCAGAGCAGATTAAAAAAGTAAGTCAAAAGCATTTAGAGACCCGTAACAAAGCCACTCCAGCATGCCTTGGATGTATACTTCAGTTTATTGTTACTGTAAAATTGAGATCTTACATCAATCTGAGGTTGTGTCTTTGCTGGAGTTTCTGTTTCTGTTCTCTGTGTGTCCTTTAGTTTTATCCAGGTGATGAGAAATTAGCAGACAAAACTCTGGAATTGAAGCCAAGGGATCATTTCTTATAAGAATCTTTTCCCTTATGCTCTGAGTGTTTTTTAGCTCTTTTATATGCTTTGCTTTGCTCTAGCCCCTTTACTGTAAAGGCTTAGTTCTATGATTGCTGCAGAGACTGATATCTATCAGACAGATTCTCTCACTACAGAGGAGATTCAAATCTCTGTTACAGTGGCATGCAGAAAATAATGTAATTTACAATATTATATCATCAGTACTGGAAATGTGAATTCACGTACCAGTTCAGTGAATTGAGAAAATGAAGGTTTGGACAGCTGTTGAGTCAAATGTAAAGTTCTGTTTTTTAACTTCTTGCAGCCAGGTTAGAATAAATGTTCTCACCTAAACATCCCTGAGATTGGTGTGTTTTGTTGATCCATGAATCAAATCAAATGCTGGCAGACTTTGAGTAAGAGTCCTGAAAACTGAAGAGGATCTCTGACAGGGAAACTTTAGAACTTGTTGTCTGCACTTCATATAGTATTTAGAGAGTTTAACAGTTAGAGTTTGACATTTCCACACGTTCCAGAGACACCTGGCACCTTTAAAAAGCGGGTGGACCCAGAAACTGTGGTAAATTAAATTCTGAGGAGACGCTGATATTCTCAAGATGACATTAGTATTTGTTTATGGTAGATGGAAAAAGCTTCTCTGGACAGTATAAAAATTCTAAGAAGTCTGGATAAAAGTATGTCTTTTGAGTAGAAGGAATTCTTGTTTCCCATGATGATATGAAATATCCAAACACTGGAGCAGAAACGGGTATTTGTGCTGAGAATTTTTCAGGCATCCTTGACTCTTAAGTGGTCGATGCCCTACTTTCTCAGCTTCCACAAATGGCAAAATATTCTTTGTTCCCATGCAGAAAACACTTCTCAGTCATGGAAAAATACTTTTACCACTAATAGCATTAGAAGAACTGAAGAGCAAAGATGCGATGATGTTTACTGGCTTTACAAAAGACATTTGGGGAACTGAAGTTCCTCTGCCTGTGCAGCTGCACGGAGAAGCTCCTCATCGTAGCTTTGCCTTTAAAGCTGTGCTAAAATATAGCCTTTGCAGACGGGGCTTACATAAGTCAACATGGGAAAAAAAGTCATGAATAGAAATGATTTCAATTTTAAGATATTGCTTAAGGTCTGTCTTGAGAAATGCACATGATATCATTTCCTTCCTGGAGGAAAATATTCATAAATGTTTCAACGCTTCTCCCAGCCCTACTGAGAATTTCAGCTACAGTAGAGTCGAAATGAATCATTTTCCTGAGCAAGGAACTGTCTTCATATCGTAAGTGAGTGGCATGCCAATATTCAATGCTACTTTACCTGAAGAAAGGATAAAAAGTACTTGTGTCTTCATAAAGAATACAGAATTTGATAAAGTTTTAAATTTGTCGAAGTCTCAAATCTTTTGATTATTTACCACAGACTGTCTTTGAAATACAGAACAAATAGGCTTGTTTTGAATGTAAATGTGTTCAGTAGCAAATTATAAATATATTAATCACAGGTGCATTTAGCAATACAGTGTAATAGTGACCACAATGATTCAATTAAAAATTCATTGTCTTTGCGATTTTGACTTTTTAAAGGTTAGAATAAACCTCAAGTCATTCATGATCAAACATGATAAGTGACCCTCGATTAGAGGAAGATGCTTTTTCTCTGAAGTCCTGTTTTAATACGTCACCAGGCAGTATTAAAGTGCAAAACATTTAATCACAAATATATCAAACATTTTGGCCCAAACCGCAAAATAACCATGTCCCAGCTTAAAATATCCGTTATTAGCCTCACCTCTGACTCTTACTGGTACAAAAATGTTTTCCAGTATTCAGCTTGTTTATTTCCTGTGCTTCCTGACACCTGTGAAAATGGCCCTTCTTCCTGTTGTTGTTGTGTCTGCCCAGGACAGGAATTTAAAAGCAAGGATTTTTTTTTCAGAGGACACTCCGAAAGCTTGGAATTTATAAGTGACACACAACTGCTCTTGTCGGGAATTAGGAGAGGACACTTCCTATCCGCTTTATTTGATTATTATTATTTATTTAAATAAAAGCTCAAAGCCTAAACACAAACATCAACAAACAAGCTGTCCCTGAGATACATTTTGAAACTTTAATTTACTTATAAATCAGAAAAATATGAGTGTTATTCTGTCACTTTGATCTAGGTGATATTTTCTAGTTATCTCTTCAATAAAAATATGAGAATTGAAGAATTACTTTGCAGCTGAAGCATCAAACTTTGAATTAATGTAGGTAATTGTTTTCTCCTCATTTTGTCGTTTAATTACAAAAATTATTAATTACATCCAGAGCATTAATGTATATTAATGTATAGCGAAATTCATTTCCTGGTCTTCACAGTGTTGCGTGATCAGATAAACATCATAAAAGCTAAAGTTCCCTGAAACAGACATGAATTCACTGCAGGGACGTATCTCCTCAATCCAAGGACAAGGTGACACACACACGCACACACAGACACACACACACAGTGATACAGACAGGTATGGGAGTAGTCTGTGTATGAGGGCAGGAGTGTTCATAAGTGCTCGGGCTCGAATGTTCCTCTCATTCCCCTGAGAACCGACAGGCCGAGGCCTCGCAACCAAACAAAGGACCCTGGAAAATAACAGGAAAGCGTTGGTGAGAAATACCCTTTATCTGACTCCCCGAACACGTCACTGCCGCCTCTGCAGAAACAAAGGTGCGTGAACAGAGTAGTAAATAACACTGATTTACTGCAAATAGATGTTCTGGTATTTACAGTTTGGCCCAGCCTCAACAGGTTGTTTATTGTTGCTGGAGAATGACAAGGCTTATTGGGGACAACACATAAACACTGCGAACAAGGAAATTAAGTGATGAGATTGATAACATAGATAGCAGATATCTAAACTGAGGCCTGTGAAAAGTAACAAGAGGCACTTTAACTCACAGGCTGTCATGTCACTTGATTCAAAATGGGACCCAGTCTGATTAATTCATTCTTTGGCTCCTTTAATCCAGGGTTTTCCCCTCCTTTTTTCTTTCTGTCTGTTTTTAGAGTTCTCAGAAACATGTTGCAGTTAACCGGCACAACAAGCGTCTGGAGCCTTGACCTCGGCGACCTGACAGATTTCTGACCCCTGGAGGAATTGTCTTTTTCTTGTCGATGTCATGTGAGGAGGAACGTTTCCCAACAGGTTTACTGTCACACCTCAGAATTAGAGAGAATTATAATGTTAGTTTTAGTAGCCAGTCAAACTGTCAGGTAGTCATTCATGCATATTGTGCTACTTTAAGTGTGGTTACATTTTGATTAGTTTGATTAATTTTGTCCTTTTTGCTGCTTCTCTCTCAGAAATAGCATAAATACTTTTCTTTTTACCACCACATCCTGCTATTTGCACTACGTACAAAATACCATCAGAGAAGATACTGAGCCAGACACAATCTGTCTGAGACTAGAGTGTACAGTATAATTTCATGTGATCATATTCACATGAGGCAAATTATGGTTTCTGACTCTACTGAGATCAAATCTATTATGACAGGATGTTTTTGTCTTTCAGAAAGTAGTGTCATTTGGCAAAAGGTGACATAAGGGTTAATAGCTCTATTTTGTGAATTATAAAGACAATAAAACATGGTACATTTAGATATATGCAAAATCTGTAATCTAGCCTTCACTTGAATAAAATTGCAAAACTGACACTTAAAAGGCTTTAAATACAATAAACATTTATTTGGGGTTTATTGTATGCCTCACAAAATTTAAAGGTATAACGAGTAGGATTTGTCGGTTGTGGTTTGTAAACACAACATTCAAAGTTGGCCCCTCCTCCCCAGCTCAAAGAGAATGGAGGAGGACGGAGAACGCCTATGTACAGGGTCCAGAATTTTGTGCTACGCCCCTGGCTGGACGACTAAGACATCTGCATATTCTGAGATTGTCTGGGTTTCGATGATATGAAACCTCATAGGGCAGGTATAGTATTTAGGATGCAGCTGGTGAGGTGAATGTTAAAAACTGATGTTGATGTATGAATATACATCAGCTGAAGTATTAAAATTTGATTTCGTAATGCAATTTGTATATGTGGTATGTAAGTTATCACTCACAAACTAAATAAATTGTATATACATCATATAATAATAAAACAAATGTCCGTTTGGAGCTGTGAAATTAGTACAGGTTTTTGTACAAATCATTTTTGAGTGCCCTTTTTGCTGTGACGCATGGACCTCTGGTGGCTCCTCGATGGTATTGTATCATATAGTTATTTTGCATTTGTTTGCCATTCAGTTCAGTTTGTCTTGTCTGACAAAATGCTGAAATATGAGATTTTACTTTAATTGTCTTAATTTGGGTTCTTTGTAATAAGTAATAAGTTGTAAGTTTACAGTATTGACCCAATGTCAATTATAGGCTACTGTCATAGTGTCATAAATTTCAATACAAATAATTTCTTTAAATAAAATATAAAATTAATGTTATGAGTATAAATGTGTGTGCAGAACTTTAAAGATTAAAGACAAACAGCGATAAACAAGCTTGTTTAAGTTTTTCTACTCCAAAAGTTTTAGAAGTCACCACCTGAGGGCAATATTGCATCAAGAAACTGAATGAGATATGATCTTTGGTGTGGAGGATGGCTTACACTTCTGCCTCTCAAGATCAACTTTATCGATCCCTAATGGAAAATCTGGGTGTTACAGTAGTAAAAAAAATAGACTACAAAAAAGAACAAAATAAAACAACTGAGGACTGAAAGTAAAGAATCACTACCATGCCACTATATCGCTGTTTATAGATTATTCATGCACTGTTGTATTGGCATATGTAGAGGCTGAGAGATGCTTGCAGTTTATGGAAGTCAGGGTCAACTGGATTTTTTAGTTTAATGCAGACAGGAAGAAGGAAATGTGCCCCAGGGCCTGACGTGTGTATGCACACATACCTACAGTAATGTGGACATGTCTTTGCCTGGGTCTGTGTGTTTGTGTTGACCTTTCAAAACAAACTGTCAGCAAGTTAAGAAAAGGAGATGCAACCTTCCTACTATATTTTTCTGTCTCCATTGAGGTCAGGAGACAAAATGAAACAAGCAGTGTATGATAAGCAGTCATGTATGAAACAATGTATGGGGTGGCCCTGACCTTGACAACCGACAACATAATGTACTTCCTCACACAGACTCTGGTAATTACCATTAACAGTCTTACTTAGGGATGTTTCTTTTTTGCATTTTATGCTTTTAGAGATTAGAGAGCTAACAGGATATGAGGGAAGAGAGAGATTGGGCGACATGCAACAAAAGTTCCCACCCAGACTCAAACTAGGTTGATGGTTGGCACCTTAAACCACTTGGTCACCAAGGTGCCTCTAACTTTAGGCATTTATTCACAGCTTTGAGTTGTGTTGGTGATGGTTTTATAACTTAAAACTTTTTTTCACTGTCACCTTTTGGATATTAAACCTGCAATAACTGATTTTGGCCACTTGGGGACATCAGAAATAAGCTGTAAACACAACATCGACATATCATTACCTAATTTAAGTGGATATTGCAAACTTGTTAGCAAACAGTTGCCTATTTACACATCTAGCGGTTATGGGGAAACATTATCATTCATTCATTTGGAGTCGTGTTTGTGTCCACCTGATGAATGTAAGCCCAATATTCATTCTCTTTTTAGCTCTGTTTTGTTCTCCACCAACTCCTGAAAGAAATATCTGTCTCTTTAGCTGCTAAATGCTCAACTATGTTCACCAGCTAGTCTCTAACTTTGTCGGCTTGCTGTTTGGTGCTGAGCAAGTAGTGCACGGTGGGGATTTTAGAACTTTTTTATTAAATAAAAATCTGCCTCCTGCTGCCAAAAACAATGCTGATGAAAGCGGTGAGAGTGTGAACAGTAAAGTTACAGGCCCTAAAACTAAAACAATGAGCTGAAAGAAGCCATAAAGCTCAGTAGGGGCACAGCAGAGTCAGGTGATAACTATCTGTGGGTTCATCACTACGAGCGACCCCTTTCACATACAAGCAACCCTGTGATCCATTGTTAATGTCATTGCTCAGTGTGTGGGCCGTTTTTCTGTGAGATGTGACTGTTCTCCTTGGCTACACACACTTGATTACACTTTTCGGTCCGGGGTCAAGAGAACGACCCTTTCCACTTTCCTTTGTGTTGATATTCACTGAACAAACTGTTCAATAAAACACTGAAGTGGAAATCAAGGAGTCAGTTACCCCTATCTGCTCTTTTTGTGTCGTGCTGCAAAAAGGAACTGCTGCCATGAGCACACACTTGCCAACAGAGGTCACGCAAACACTTACTGTAGGGACACTGACTAACAGCTGTTGAATATGCTATTCCTGCTTTCATTCACAATATGACTATTTATGCCATGCCACACACTAGAACAATAGAATATTTACCAGAGCCATAAATACAGAGCAGCAAGGGGACAAAAGTGAACACCACATATTAATACAGCAATATTAGATAATCATATAATCAAAGTTCTAGTGTCATCTCAGTCCACTGGGAAAGGTCTCTTATCTGCCTGCCACAAGCCCCCAAAGATTTTCATTATCTTTCCAGAAGTCACCAACGGTCCAAAACCTCTGACTGCAAGGCCATGAGAGCGTTTTAATTCCCAGAGGCTTCCACTGTGAAGATTCATCCATTCTAATCTTGTGAGCTATCTCCTATCAGATATGGTCCCCCAGGGTATCTCTTGGGAGTAGATGCAGCCCCAGTTTGTTTACAGATGGCCACTTCTTACGTCACAAGGTCACAGTGTTTCATGTTCTGCATTCCACGTCCTGCAAATATAATAAAACATGCTGAAGGATGGCTGAGGGCAGATGGCTCAGAGCCTACTGTTGTTTAGTCTCAACATTTCATTTAATCTTTAATCTAATGAGGCTTTTCATAACACCTAGAAAACTCACCCTCTGTGTGGATTAAATTTTATTGGGAAGAATGGATTTTACTATATTCTCACTGTTGACTGTTGAATATAAATGTCTTTGCACAGCTGCAAATAAAAAAAGTATTAAAAAATGTCTCTTTAAATGACATTCAATTTCATAATGACATTTCATATAGGGTAACAAAAAAGTTACAAAGAGGACTCTGGAGCAAAAAGTGTTCTACCAAGTACACCTAATAGTTACTGTGCATGAGCGAGCATAGGTCACAGCAGTTGTACCAAAGTCAGTATGCAAAATTGACATTTTCTGGCTGTGCAGTAGCAACACATGAACAGCCACATTGCAAATAACCAGTGCTATCCAATAAGTTACATTTAGGGTACCAGTCTCATAATGATGGCTACAGAAGACACTGACCTCAGTTAGTGCCATGATTTATCTAGATCATTGGTTCCCAATCTGGTGGTCAGGACCCCCCAAAGGGTTCCAAGATAAATCTGTCAGGTCCATTGATGTTTAAACAAATAAGATCAAGATCAGGAAAATATATATTTCTCTTGCACAAAATTGTTTTTATTGTTTTCTAACTTTTTGTTAATTTGTCATGAAATACTGGACACTTCAGGCCTCTAAAAATAGTTGAAATGCTCACGACACACATCCACGCATCACCATAAACTGTGTCACAAGTAAACAGTGTTTTGTTTTCTGAGGGGTCAGAAGCCAAAGGAGTTAGGAGCCACTGATCTAGATGGCGAGAAAGATTGTGCTGTAACAAAACATTTGATCACTGCAGCTGCAAATATGCCATCAATGCAATCTAAGATCCTGATTACTTATCTCCGCTGGTTTTGCACTAGAGAACCAGTTAAACAGGTTCATCTGGCCAAAGTCTGATTTCAGTCAGTTTGAAGCTTTGGACAGATTCATGTACTGCTGCTTGATCAATCATTTGACAGATACTAATAGAAGGTCTAAATGTGACCTCACTCCTGCCTCACTGTGTAGAGTCTGCCTATACATCAAACAGATCAATAGGTAATGTGTTAAGCCTGACCCTACACTTGGCCCTCAATAACCCAACCAGGATCATGTTTGTTGACATCTCCTCCTCCACATTCAACACCTAGGCAGTGAAACCCCTCCGTCACTTTACCCAACCAGCTCCTCTGGAATCATATCACACTACCCCTGTCAGATGTGCTCCCATTCTCATGTACTGTAATTGTAAATAAACTAATCCTCATCCTGAAGATTTGATTTTGAGGAAGTAATTATTGTTGACAAATCAGCCACCTCCCACCTAGATTGGAATTTCCCTCCCTCATTAGTAATGAGGACATTAGCAGAGGATGTGGCTGACACGTGCCAGGGGTACATTAAGACTGTGTACCAGTTCTGTATCTGTCTTGTGGTGATAATATAAATTGTAGCCTGCATGTTGGCCATGTCAGTATATTCTAGATAGGAAAACAGACTTCTTTTGGTGTTGAATGTTCTTATTACACTTTTTTTGGCTTTGTTTTTGTTGTTATATGTCTTTTATGAAACAACATAACCTCCTTCCTCATTCTTCCAACCTTTTCATTTTGCATACAGCTCTTTGGGAGCCCCATGCATTCAGTCCAGTGAGCTTTTGATGTATATAATTACATATAATCACTTAATTTTCATTTTTAGGGCTTTCTTGACAGCCACATGTTGGAATCTGCAAGAAAGTAACATCTTTTCATTTCATTTCGCCTGTGCTCTTGTCATAAATCAATAGCCTATGTCAGGTGATTAAGCGGGTTGTGAGGAGTCGATAAAGAGCTCAGTGATTGCATGATTGAGCTCAGGAATGTACCGTACGGTTTGTAAAAGCAGACACAGTAATTTGATGAAGCTATGAATGCCTCACACCCATACCTACAGTATAAAGATTTTACCTATGATATTATCTCCATTTATCATACACATTCAATATTTTTATTTTTGTATATTTCATACAAAATGAAAAATGCTCTTCTTTACTCAGACGGACAAGTTCTTCAGAAGGAACCACTGAGAGACTATGGAATAGGAAGACGTTTTAGACCACTCCCATGTAAACAAGATGCACTTTCCACTGGTGTGTATACAGCTGGGCTTGCACCAAAGTGAGGATAGTGTCACTGAATAAATGTTTGTCTAGCTGAATGCACGCAGTCATCTGTATATGTCATCTTGAAGACACCTTAAAACTGGGGCAGCTTTCTGTGTTTGTATGCTGAATTACTCACACATGATGGATGGGAAATTCAGGTTTTATAGTCCACATTATGAACCATGGCAAAGTTTGGCTTTAAAAACTGCCAGTTGCTTGTGTAGATTCTGAAATACATGAGAAAGTCAGCTGCACTGTTGGAGCACTGCTCAGTCGGAGCTCTGATCTTAAGACTTCCTAAAACATGCTCACACACACACACTTCCCCCCTCCCTCTCTCCTCCCTTCCTCCCTCCTCCTCCTCTCTGTAACCAACATACACACACGGTCTTCTCAGACTGAGTGTGAGTGTCTCACCAGCCAGGATGACTGGAGGAGTTAGGACTGCATAGGCTGCAGTGTTGGGGGAGAGTGTGTGTTTGTGTGTGTGAGTGCATGTGGGTGTGCATGTGTCTGGGCGGACTCCCGCTGTAATGGTGCCCCATGTGTGACTGTGCTGACCGCGACAGCCATCCTGTCCACAGCGGAGACTTTCTCAGCATGCAGATGGTGTGAGCAGTCAGGGGAAAAGTTTATAACAGCTCGTCTGAGCTTCAGCTAACTCAATCCAGCTCTGAGCACACTGAGTTAGTTCTGGAGGGAAACAGCAGCAGCAGCAGCAGCTGAGCTGGACTACAACTTCGGCTCATCTCACCCCAGGATTTCTGTTGATGTTGATTGATTACCTGTGACTGGATTGGATACAATAGTTGTGCATCACCACACGTCAGAGTTGAGGGTTTCAACAAGGCAGTTTATTTGGAAGGTGAGTTCCCTGTTTTATAGTGTGCTTTTGTCTCTGAGGTATTGTTATATATTGGTGATTTTGTCTCCCTGCTGTTCTTGAGCCACATTCACACATCTCTACCCACTTTGGCACATAATAGGAATGTGAAGATGCTGCAGGCAAATGGTTTGACTGACTGGTCCTGTCTTAGAGGGGTTGAGTGACACTTTAAGTTTAAATTTATATTTTAAGCAGGTATCCCAGGAGCTTAACTTTGTATAAGATCGCAGTAGTAACATCACATTCTCCAGCATAGCAGTATATGGTGGTAGCTATGACGCTGGTGTTTTGGTGTTCCTGGATCTGTTTAATATTTTGCATTTGTGTCATTTACTTGCAACACATTTGGTCCCAGACTACATAGAGGAGGTCAGCAAGTGCTTTCAATTTACTGATCAATAATAAGATACAGTATATCAGTGCTTTTGGTGACCGAACATTTTTTTGGAATAAGTTCAAAACAAGCTTCCAGCATATTTTTCTAATAGATTTGATCTCTAGGTTAATGGTTCATTAATGTGTTAATGACACAACTCATGCAGCTATGTCACCAGTGGTTACTGTCATATTGAGATTGGAGTAGAGATGCACCAGAGGAAATAAGTGCACAACTTTCAGTTATATATGGATGTCTCACACATGGGTGGGCGTGCTGGGAATCTGTGAAACACATTGTGAAAAGGACTAAAAGCTACATTTTTATTTCCAAAAACATATTAGCTACATTAGCATGTAACAGCATAACTACAATAGCAATTTACTGCAAGTAGCCATAGCAATGACTTTTGGACAGCTGGAAAGCATCAATTTTCTGTACTTCTCAGGTAGGTTTTAGTCATTTAATTAAAATTCAGTGTGCCTACTGTACTGTCGCTCTGTTGGAACAGCATTTTGCAAGGTCTCGCTAATTCTGGTGCAGGACATACAGATGGTAAGACCGTTGCATATGCCATCCAAAACCCTGACCCCCTGTCTGGCTGTCGGCTGGCCAAACAGAAAACTAAATCATGTCTGGATTAATGTGCTAGTTGTGCTGTGTGTACGAGGATGCTGCTGACTGCAACCACTCACAGCATACTAACAATGTAAAAAAAACAAATAGGCAGAAAAGGAGAATGAGAAAAGATTTCGAACAATAAGAATGAAAGGATGAGAAGGAAAGGACAAGGACAGTAAATGTTGATAAAATGGCAGGGAGGACAGAAAAGACATCTCTGACAACTTGTTTCCCCCACCTGGTGTGTTAATGGAAAAGGAAGACGTGAAAGCAAACAAGGCATGAGCTGAGGTACCAGGAAGATATGATGACCCCTGTGTGCCAGGAATGTCTGCAGTGCACAAGCTGTGCTGCTGGAAAGCCCAGGGATCAGGTTCCCCGTGTCAGCTGCCGCACTCGACTGTTCCCAGGTCTAACTCTGTGATATCTGTTTATTGAGGGAGGGGAAGGGATGGAGACGAGGAGGACTAAAACTGCAGCAGAACTGGGATTGAGATTAAAATTCATAGGTAAAGGGAGTAGTTTGACATTTTGAGAAAATACTCTCATTCGCTTTTTTTCGGCAGACAGTTAGATGAGAAGATTGATACCACTCTCATTTCTGCCCGTTAAACATGAAGCTACAGCCAGCAGCTGGTTAGCTTAGCTTAGCGCAAAGACTGGAAACAGGGGGAAACAGCTAGCCTGCCTGTATCAGAGGGTAACAATCTGCCTACTAGCACCTGTAAAGCTCGCTAATTAACACATTATATCTCATTTGTATAAACCATACAAAAACTGAAGGGTAAAAAACAACTATTCACCATTTTTATATAGGCACAGTGACTTCCTGGAATCTCCAACGGTTGCCTGGCAACTGCTCAGCGACAGGCAATAGTCTGGCACATAACCCCCCCGTGAAAAACTGATTTGACATTTTTACAATTTAGTTTTTGTATGAATTAAACAAACAAGATACTAATGAGCTTTAGAGGTTTCAATAGGTGGATTTTGTTACTGTTGGACAGAGGCAGGCTAGCTGTTTCCCTCTGTTTCCACTCTTTATGCTAAGCTAAGCTAACCAGCTGCTCACAGTAGCTTCAAATTTACCACATAGACATGAAAGAGGTGTCAAACTTCTGATCTAACTTTTCGCCAGAAAGCGAATAAGTGAAAAAATGTCAAACTACTCCTTTAACATCTGTGGCTAGTTCACCCAGAGAATCTACAGTAAGGTGGCATTTATGAAGGTTGAAATGCAGAGTCAGCTTATCTCTCTCCCCAAACTGCTGGAGCGAACGACATCTCCGGGGGAAAATGACTATGATCACAGGTGTGATTTTCAGCTCGCCCTCTCACTTTGTGACTTTGTGTCTTATTTTGTCTGGAACATACCCCCCCTGTATTCACATTACTGCATTGCAAAGGATAGCCACATCAGCAGTATCATTCACTCAGTTATAACAGTCTGTCAAACACATGGAGAATGAGTCAGCGGTCAATGTGAAGTCTTCACCCTTGTTGTCTCCACAGGGCTGCCGCTCAGTTCCCAGACATATTGTGACACATGGCGTGGAGGAAAATGGAGAGGGAGGGGCGGCGATGCTAGTGAGCGGGTAGCCTACCGAGTGTATCACACCATAAGCGTTGCATTGTAGACTATGAAGGGGGCCACATATGGCGACTAAATTGGTGTGTAGACAAAATAGACACTGACTCATCACATTGATTCATACAAGAAAGGCAGGGAGTTTGTTTGGCATATCAGCTGCAGGAGCTTAAAGAAAATATATCTCCAAGAAGCAATCCTTCTGCGTTTGTGATACATCATATCGCCCACCCTCACCTCCCTTCCTCTCTTCCTGCTTCCATCCATCCACCTATCTCTCTGTGACTCACAGTGGGTTGTGTAGGTAGTGACTGATCGTGGACTGCGAACCTACCCCACGATGAAGGATAGCTTCCCTTCCCAGCGTTAAATCATGATAGACCTGACTTGTGCGTGTGTTGGATGGAGCAATGGATGGAGGGTGTGAGTACTTCCATCTGTGGCCCTTCCTCTTTCACATCCTCTCCAACTATTAGCAACAGCAACAGCACAGTAAGAACCATGCCCTCCTCTCACCTCTGTGACTTTTCAGCAGGAGTCTAACAGAAAAAGACTGCTCTCGAGGTAGGAGCTTTGGTAGCGGAGGGTTATATTTGTCTTTAGCACATGTGGGTCATGGAGGCCCAACTGTGCAGACTTTAAGGGGAAGGTTGCTGAGGGATATTTAAAGGGTCGACAGCACTGACTGGCAATGTGAAGTTCATGTTTCCTCTGTTGGGTGTTTTATGGGGTTTTTTTTTTTGCTGTTAGCAGGTCATGAGGGTGGTTTGTGCACATATACACAAACAAATGAAAATCATAGGCTTTCTAGTAAGTGAATAAGCTGATCTGAATTAGCCTCGGAGAGATGGTTGCTAATGAAACGCAGACAGAGTTTATGTTACTGCCAGGTGGATTCAATCAGCTGTCAAACATGCTGACTTGTACATGAAGTTGTCACATCCTGTGTGTCCACCAATCACATCTTACTGGCGACTTTGTGGCAGTGTGCTAGAGGAAAGAGACATCATGTGATAAATTTTTCAGAAACAGAAAGAGAAATAGTTTATCATTGCTTTATAGCCAGATAGATAGATAGATAGATAGATAGATAGATAGATAGATAGATAGATAGATTGATAGAATTCTAGTTGTAAAAAGATATTTGATCAGATTTGATAAGGCTAAATGGTAGCACTGTTTTGACCCTCCATAGTGACTTTTCTGTTTAACGCACCATTGACCTTTGTATCATCCAAGGAAAGTTGGCG
>NTHP01000331.1:139738-172243 GCA_003416845.1 Oplegnathus fasciatus
AGGCTTTACTGGCAAGCACTGGGGCCAATGTGGAGCGCAGCAGCTGCTGAAAATGCAAAACCGAGGACTGAAGACAGACAGATGGTAATGGCACTGTCGACCACATGTTAAAGGGCATGAATAAAGAATTCATGTCTATTCTGCTATTCATCAGTGAGTCATTAAAGCTTCAAGCTGGAGATTGTTTGCATCACTGTGATCATTGATTAATATGAACACAGAATTGCACATTACTTCTATTGTTTTCATCAACAACATGTTTTGAAATANCATGCTTGCATCCATAGGGCACGAGGGGTCACTGAATGGTTTGATGAGTATGAAAATGATGTGAATCATATGCTATGGCCTTTGCAGTCCCCAGATCTCAACCCATTTGAACACCTATGGGAGATTTTGGACCGACCTGTTAGACAGCGCTCTCCACCACCATCATCAAAACACCANNATGAGGGAATATCTTTTGGAAGACTGGTGTTCATCCCTCCAGTAGAGTTCAGAGACTTGGAGAATCAATGCCAAGGTGCACTGAAGCTGTTCTGGCAGCACGTGGTGGCCCAACACCTTACTAAGACACTTTATGTTGGTTTTTCCTTTAATTTGTCACCCGTCTACTAGCTACAGTAGTAACCGAGCATTACTTCCAAACCCAGAGAGCATATCATTAACTAGCTAGGCCTACATTAGTTCATGGGGTTACAGGTTATGTTAAAAAAGCCCTGTTCAAGACCAGCACATCTGTCTATAAATCAATAGAAATGGTAAATATTCAACTTCAGTGAAACATTTGTGCGTATCGTGGGGCTTTGCAGAGTGTTGTGTTGGAAGGACCAGGCGGAGCGGACCAGCGGCTCTCTCAGCCGCTGCTCGCCGACAGACAGCTACTGAGCGCTGGGGAGCTTTCAAGGAGAGAGCTGAGTGCAGAGCCGGAGCTCCTATGAGAAATGAACTTTTGGGATTAAAAAGTGGATTTATCTTCTCTCTCACTACTCAGCCTGTCTGCAGCAGCGAGCCGCGGAGGTGCCGACCTTCACTGTGGGGTGTTATAATGTAATTAGTTTCTCTTTGTCCATATTGACTGCTGGCTGGAGGGGAAATGTACAGAGGAGAGGGGGGAAAGTCTCTGGTGAGTGCTGAGTTTGAAAACAAACACACAGACACACACACACCCTCAGACACAGCGGTGTGTGCCGTTGCTCGCTAGGTGCTATTAGCTTGCTAGCTATCCTGCTAACGCTAACTAGTTTGATGGTTGTGAATGCCTTCAACTGAACGCTTCGAACTGCGCTCTCCCGTCTCGCTTTTACAGTGCTGTGTGGGAAATCAGACTCACGTGCACTAACATGCATGCGAGGCCGGCCCGGCTTCAAAACAAAGAACAGAAAAGCAACACACACACTGACTTCATGCTCTGATCAGGACGCCATTACTCTGCTATATCTTCACATAGCAAATAGTTGTTTGCTGCTATATTAATGTTCTGAATGTCGTATTTAGGACCTTTAACAAGTATGCTAAGTAGCTAAACAAGGTTATGTTAGAATGAAATAGTCTTATCTTACGTTTTTCCTAATCATATATATAATACTAGGACTAAGCTCTACAATATAAGAAAAATGTTGTTTCTTTATTTACATGTCTGTTATATGGATAATCAACAGGTGAGAATGCTCGACTACCTGGGACAACTTTAGCCTCAGTCTGCCACAGCACAATATCATGTATATAGAGTGCATATTTAAGACCCCTATTAAGCTACAAGATTACAATGTTAAAATGAGTCAGCTGGAAACATTAAAAGTCAGTCAGAGACAGACTTTTTTAATCAACTCGTGGAGCTAATGTGTTAAATACAAGTGTAAACGACCACCAAGACGCACTGTGATCCGATCACTAAAACCACTTGCCGAGGTGGTCTGGGACACATTTGACCGCATATCTTTTGTAGTGTGAATGCTAATGCGTCCTGATGCGTCCCCGACAAGGCCGTAACAGGAAAATACGTCATCAGTGCGTCTTGTCTGGCGCTCTTTTGCAAGTTGCAAATGACTTTGTCCTCGACAGTTGGAATAGCCCGTACATGTATATTAGTTCTTGAAACATTTTTGTTTTCTTAGCTAGCCCATGCGAAACAAATCTGGCGCTTGTCTGGCGACAGACTGACATAATAACTGCGCGGGGCCCTTTGACCTTCTAGCGGAAGTGACATAAGCAGTAACGAAATCTGAACACAAGTGATCAGATGGACACCTTGGAGACTCATGATAGACACAGGTGTGAACGGCGATGTGTCTCGGCTGTCCACTTGTGTTCGGATCACCGAAACGCATTTTAAAACCAAGTGTAAACAGGGTTTCAAGTGGTAAATCTTACACCGAACAGAAAGCTTGACAGGCGTACCGAGGAGGCGAGGTTTAGCAAATGGTGAACAGTCTGAAAACTGAGAAATCATGCCACATTATGTCTGTAAAATGCAGTCAGCACATTCATGTTTACCATTTCAGCCTGTGATGCTTTATAGCAACCACAGGATGGGAAAGGCAGGAGATCTAAGTTTGTTGAGTCTAATTTTCTCTCGACAGAGTGCTCCCTTGCTGCTGTGACCAGCCACTTCCTGTGGTCACAGAAGATTTCCTGCCACTGTCCTTACCCGACACCAACATTTTTGGTAGTTTGGGTAGAAGTCTGCAAAGTCTCAATTAGGGGAAATTGAATGCTCGTCTTTTTGCCGCCCAAAATGTATGATTTAGGTAATTCTGTTGTATTTATACCCCCCAAAAAAATCTTCCCTAGCACAGCTTTAATTTCCCAAAGGATGAGCTAGACTGCGAAGTAAGGCCTCAATCTCCTTTCCTCCAAACCACCTCAATTCAAACAAAGACGTGTCAAACAGCAGTTCAGGCTTTCTGTGTGCTGTTAGCTTCAGTACTTTCCCATATGGGGAACAAACACTCTGTGCAAGCACTAAAAAAAACTAGCAGCCTCCTGATGCTGTGAGACAGGTCCTGTATGGACAAGAAGGGCTGCGGTATCACATTTCGGAGATTTTAGAATCTCATCAAACTTCCTTTCTGTTTCAGACCTCCAGACATCCTTATTTCCTCTGTGTATGGGTGTAATCTTGTTCATGGTGTCGCCAGCATATGGTGCTTCTGACATCATTTACACATGAAGAAAATACTCTTTATTTAAGCCTGCATGCATACTGAATTGCCATTGCATTGCATCCGACAAAACACAGAACCCCTTTTTATCATGCATAGGTTCATCATCACAAGTATCAGTTTACATCAAATGGTTGCATCCCAGGACGCAATAGAAAATGATTTATTATACACTTCAGTGGTTTCTTGGCTGCTCTGAGAAGAGCTTTCATCACTGAAGACACGTCCAGTAGCTGTATTTTATGATTTCACTGACAGACGCATATTTTTTAACCAACAACAAGGCCCTGATCCTGAGACGGCCTGGCTCAGTATCCATTTTACTGATGGACACAGACAGACAGAGAATACAAATATCTCAGTGCTGAAATGGAGACAAACACTAATGGTGGTTTGAAGGATTTGTACCCTTCATAGAAAAGTCAGTCCATACCTCCTTTTCTCTTTTGGAGTTTGAATTTATTCCTTTTTGTTCGACTGCTACAGAACCACAGATAGGCCTATATATTGCATCCTGCTAAGAAATTATAGTGCATGCCACAAAACCTTAGAGGGCTGATTCGTGACTATCTCTGTGTTGTCCCTTTTGAGTGTGCAGTGTGTGTTGGTGGTATGTGTGTGTGGCAGCCTGCGCTGTATACTGAGCTATCGTTGTTTATAGTGAAGGTCAGGGTGTTGCTTCCCACTGACTTCTCAGTATGGTCAAAGTTCTCAGGCGTGCTGTGAGAAAATTCTGAGATATTCTTAAACTCAGGATGTCTCGAATGTTGCTTGACAGTTGAGACAGAATCGAGCGTTGCAAGACGTGAGCAGATGGCGATGTAGAGCGCTAATTGCCACTTTGGAAATTAAATGCTCCATCATACTGCCACATTCATTATTCTGGAGATTAGACTTGATGTCATCATCAATTTATGGAAGAAGATTGGGCTTCATGTCAATCTCCAACTCTGTTTACTTTTTCTGTCTGGTACGTGCAGAGTTTCATCCTGAAAATTGGTTCTCCTCTAGCAATTTTGAGTCTTGTTTAATTTGAAATGTAACTTACATGTATGGACTTTTTTTTAACAAGGAACTTCAGGCATCATTTTAAGAATAGATTGCATATTTGAAACTATTTATATCTCTATTTCTATGATTCAAGTGAAATTTAATTTATCTTAAACCCTGAGGTTTTCTGGTTTCAGGCTGCCTTGTAAAGTGCTGTAAAGGTGTTCCTTTTTCAACCTTGTTGTTATGATGGGGGGAAAATAATCAAAATTACATATCTCGTTCCCCTGGAGACAGAGGCTCAGAGGACAAAGACACAACTGCCACACAAGATACAGTACAGACACACGCACTTGCACACACAGGTGTTTTACAGGGACACACAATGCACCTCTGGGAGGCTGTTTTCAGTGTGCTGAATGGACAAAACAGTCAGGTAGTGATGTGTTCTTGCAGAGACTTTGCAGTTGCATCATAAATGCACCATCAGGAGGAAGTGTCCGCAAGAGGAATGGCTACACATAAAATCCAGGTTTGAAAAACAGGTCAGCTACCTCGCCTTTAGCCCTTGTTGGGCTGTTGCTTCACAAAAATCAGGTAGGCTATATTAACCTAAACAAATATATTTGCATTGCTAGCTAGCTCATTGGCCTAGTAAAACAAACAAACGCATGCTCTAGCTTTTATGCAAATGTGTTTATAAGAAGACTGTGATAGTTGTCCTGGCTACCAAACTGTACAGTAAAAAGTCAGAAGAGTGAGTCAGTGAGGAAGTGATCAGTTCCCTTTAAGATACAGCAAGTTTTTCAGAGTCAACAGCTTTTTCAAGCAGCGGCTGAGAATCCATTTTCATTCATTCATTCATATTTCAGTATTTTTGAGGGATTTTGGCTGCTGAATCTACAGTAGAAAACAGGATAATACCTAGCCTCCTTCCAATCCATATTACTAGTATGCATATGCAAAGTTTGATAAACGAATGGTATTGACTTTCAGTCTGGTTCATTTGATCACCAGACTAGAGCTGCAACGATTAATTGATTAATCGATTATTTGTCAACTATTAAATTAATCGCCAACTATTCTGATAATTGATTAAACGTTTTGAGTCATTTTTTACGAAAAAGTGTCCAAAATCTCTGATTTCGGCTTCTCAAATTTGAATATTTTCTGGTTTCTTTAGTCCTCTATGACAGTAAACTGATTATCTTTGGGTTGCGGACAAAACAAGACATTTGAGGAAAACACTAGAGGAAAAGTAACATCATTAGGATTCATCGTCTAAAAGACCATGAACATCTGTACAAAATGTTGTGCTATTCCATCCAGTAGATGTTATTTCGTTGGATAAGGAAAAACTGACTGATGCTGGTGCTAGATGAAAAGTCAGGGACCAAAGTCATTAGAATTCATCCTCTGGGGGCCATGGGTATCTGTACGAGGTTAAAGACCAGCACTGAAATAAATGTACAAAAAAGTATGTCTGGAAAAAATGTATGTCTTCTGCAGTATATAATCTTAAAATGCCCACATTGAAAGCAGCTGCTTATTCCACCATAGTTCATGTTCATATTCTGCATAGAATATAGGATTCATTACTTTATGGCTGTTGTTAACACATGATTTGCCCATGATTCTGTTAGATATGTCTGATAGAACCCACAAACTGGCTTTTAGCAGGAACATAAAAATTAAAATGAGTAACCTTCTAAAGGTCACAATTCATCATGCTGTTCCTGCATGGGCTAAAGAACCACTAACTTTTCCACTAATTTTATTCCATTTGTCTGTTAATTTATAGATTTGGTAATGATTATGCCATCTATCCCTGTATGGCAATTTATTACCTTTGGACTAGACCACGGTGTAATGTAAATTTTAAGTAGTGTGTCTGCTCTCAGCCAGCTCCAAGTTACACACATTAAGAAACCCCTGAGTTATTTACCATTTCAGTTTGTAGCAGCACAGGCCAGTCCCAGCAGTGCTGTTAACTAGGCCCTGTGCAGGAGGCATGAAATTGTAAAGGGGCTGTGGCACCAGACTGGCAACACAGCAGGTGACTGCTTCAACAGATGGGTGTATCCACCCTAGACTGTGATTTATGCTGTGTGTGTGTGTGTGTGTGTGTTCATGTGTGTACTTACAGATTGTTTAAGCTAAGAGAATCAAGTGCGTAGGAAGCAGCCGGGATAGAGAGGTTATTCCCTCCAATATTACTGTTAAATGATCCCACACAATGAAGAATTTTCCCTCCGATGAACTCAACTCAGATGATAGCTTTCACCGCTGTTGAAGTAAGAGCACTGCCCACTTTTTTCCCACATAGACACAGCATGAAAGTGGAGTAAAGATGGAGTAGAGATGATGGACAAACGATAATAAGTAGGTTATGGCCACCAGAGTGCAAAACAAGTGAAAAACTGTTATTTTCTTTGAGGAATCCAGAGTAGTGAGCGTGTTTGTGCATGCACATGCATACAGGACATGCTTACTTGGACTGTGTGGTTTTGAAATCACCACAGCAGCTCTGCTACACTTGCTCCACTGCTGCCTTGAACGCTGCATCTGGTCCTCATCTGGACCTGTGGGCTGTTTTGGACTTCCACCAAGGCAAGCTCAACCAGAGCCACTGATAACATGGCAACGCTTAAAGCTGACAGCAGCAGTCTCCGAGTAGTAGCATATGTCACTGAATGATGCTCAGGTTTAAACAATCTATTATGCTCATGGAAACTGTATGTGTCAGATGATTTACTGCATGCGCGGTGCTGTTTGTGAATGCGCCTGTGTATGTACTGTATGTGTTGACGTGTGTGAAAGTTTTAGGTGCAGCCAAGGATATTCTGTATGAGTATGTAACTGTATAGTAACTTTGGGGAAGCAGGTGGGTTGTTAAAAGGACCACCCTTTTGTTCAGAGGGTCAAGGTCAACCTCCCATGTACATAACAGTACAATAATGTAGTTTTAGTTGCTTATACATACACGTATCATATAGTACAGATTCCAGATCAGATTTCATCTACTTGACTAACAATGATTTTGTCATATTAAAACTTCAAAACAGTTAAAAAGGTTGAGCGTTCAAAGAGACAGAGAGACAAAAGGTTACGCTGAGACTAGAGAAAGACTGGCAGGCCACCATATGTAGGCGGGTGACACAAGAAATAGATAAAAGAGATTAGAGGTTTGGCCTGTGGTCTTGTTATCTGGTTTATGAATTCCTCCTCCCACATTTCCCCTTCTGTTCTTGTCTCCTTGCAACGCTCAACTCTGTCTGCCTTAAATCCCACATTGTTCCATGACTGGACTCCAAATCACAAAAAAAACCTAAAAATGTAAGTGATATCTAGCCACGCAGATAGTTTAGGTGTTAACTGCTGAGGTTTTGAGAAAGACAGGTGATGCTTTTTGAGAAACTCAACTCGGGATAATCCACAGACTACTGGAAGACGTAGAAGTTTATGAAATCTGCATCATCTGTTTGTAATATGTTGCAGAAAGTATTTGTTTACCTAATGTTTACCTATCGCCTACTTGGAACTTGCAACTTCTGTATATCTAAACATATTTTAACTGTTTTTTGCAGATTAGAGTTGCTGTAATGGACGACCAGTGTGTGTCCCACGGCAGTCCCCAGCGTGGCGGAGGTCAGGCCAGCACAGAGATCCAGAAGCAGGGACGGCCGAGGGTCATAAGGTGTGGGTGGCTCAGGAAGCAAGGAGGTTTTGTCAAGACTTGGCACAGTCGTTGGTTTGTCCTGCGGGGGGACCAGCTCTACTATTACAAAGATGAGGAGGAGACCAAAGCCCTGGTAAGGCTGCGAGCACACTGAAAGACTCATTTGAAACTCATTTTGAAATCATGGCATCACACACAACAGATTTCACGGACTGCTGTGTCTCTTAATGGCAGAAATGATCAGCCAAGGCCTTTAATCATGCAGGAACTTACATAATTCAACATGTATTAGTACTATGAATATTCACATCAATCTACTGTGTATTATTAAGTACCAGAAATAAGAACAAGGAATTACAAAATCATTGAGTTTGGCCTGCTTTACAGCTCTGTACTGTTGTTAGCTAAATCAACAAATCTATTTAATCTCTTCTGAGCTGATCGAGCTGGTGAATTGATTCCAGCAGTCAGCCAACTTGTTAGCTCGGAAAACTTGAAGAACTAGCGGATCAGATCAGAAGTGATCGCTGCAGGTGGAAATATTTGTGTATTTATTTGGTTACCATGCGCTGTGCCAGCTGCAGCACCTGTTCTTAGTCAGGTTAACTGATTTGGAGCAAGTTTAAGTATGCTTGCTCATCGGCACACAGAGACATAAGAGGGAAACGAGTCACAATTGGACACACAGCTCTGTGTCCAGTCCAGCAGTGGATGTGAATAAATGTGTTTTAAGAAGCGCTGCAATAAATTAGTATGTTAATTACAAAATTATCATCATTATTAAAACCAATTTTAGATCCATACATCAGGACATGTCCAGACATCAGTTTGTTGACTATAAGCTAACGTTAAAAGATAACCTGTGTGAACCATCAATCATAACTCTGCCTCAGACTGGGGATTCCCCTCCAGATAGTCGGGACTCCCACGTATGATTTTTAGTAAGTGGTCTTCGGCCAAAGTCACCCCTCCTATTACAGATATAGACCCTGGATTTAATGAAATCAAAGAAATATGTTTTAACTAAAGATGAAGATGATTGTTATAAAAGAAACATGGCTAAAAACACAAATATATATTTGCGTTGTATATACATTTTGTGAAGCCAGATATATATTTTTTACATCGTGGACCTTTAATTTCCTAATTAACTAAGTAACTAATATAAAGCTGGAATGAATAAAATAAAAACAATAGTGAATAGTAGTAGTTTTACCAGTTTTAGCTTACAACAGGAATAAAAATGTTTATTTAAAGGTAAATAATATAAAGCTTGAAGGTTTATATAATTCAAATCCACTTGCCAAAGCCCAGAATGCATGGTGGTTAATCATCAAGTACTTTTGCAAACAATAGGACCTTCTGTCTCTATCCAAAGCTTCAGTTCCTGCAATTATGTTATTTTGTGCAATTTTTTTGAAATAGTTCCTACTGGTTTTAAAAATACATGAGCAAATATGAGAATGTTGTTAAACCAGATGTACTGAGTTCATCTCAAACATTCAAAGTGCCATGTCTCTGA
Source organism: Oplegnathus fasciatus (assembly GCA_003416845.1). Taxonomy (NCBI): domain Eukaryota; kingdom Metazoa; phylum Chordata; class Actinopteri; order Centrarchiformes; family Oplegnathidae; genus Oplegnathus; species Oplegnathus fasciatus. Next base: position 149,094 of record NTHP01000331.1, read on the forward strand.
ACAATAGACACCTGGGGTCTACAGAGCAGATGCATCTCACAACCAAATGAGATAACGAGATCCGACTCTGATTCAAATGAGTCGGGTTGTTTTGGCTGTTTGACTATACGTCAAAGTAAACTGTTGTGAGCTTGTTTTCACTGAAGCCAATGCACAAAGCTATCCTGAAAGAAGAGGAGACAATGAGTGATGCAGACAATAAGGCCGTCTCTAACGTTACTGTAGCCAGGCAGCCTCTCTCACTGAGCATGTGTAGACTGAACAAAGAAGCAGAACCAGGCAGACTTTTGATTCTCATTACAAAGGACAATCACACACATGTGGAAATGTGGAGGAGAAGGGATAAATAATTAATTCCATCAGGTTAGCTCGATAAGCCACTGCATGTTTTTGGCGAAGTTGAACTGACAACTGGGATAAAGAGAAATTAGAATCTGTTGTCATCGATTTATGTTACTTCTGTTCTAGGGCTGCTCAGAGATCAGTTTGCAGGGACTGAGTGTCAGGGAGCCAGGGACAACTGAATACAGATTAGAAGCAATATTAAAGGAGTAGTTCGACATCTTGGGAAATAGGCTTATTCGCTTTCTTGCTGAGAGTTAGATGAGAAGGTCGATACCACTCTCATATCTGTCAGTTAAATATGAAGCCAGGAGACTATTACTAGCTTAGCTTAACATAAAGACTGGAAGCAGGGGAAAACAGCTAGCTTGTATGCAGATTCACAGATGTCTAGGAACTAATTATTAGATACTAATTCATTAATATTGCATCTAGGAGTCTGTTCACACTTTACATACAGTACAATCCTTGAGAGTTATTCAAAGTTTACCTGTTATCCTTTTATTACTTAGCAGTTTCCTTACTCATTCATTGGTAACTACTCAGTTATTTCTTGCTTTTCTTGCCAGCTGTTTCACACTAGAAGCTCTGTCCTTTGTCTGCACAAAAAAAATACACGAAGGACCACAACTTTTTCTAAAATCTATTCCACCCAAACAATGTCCTCTTTTTCCAGAGGAAACTTGAACACTTGCGCACAATTGAAATCTTCATGCCGCTCATCTACCCACACTTCTTTGTCTGGCTGATTTCCCAGCAAGCTCAGCTCAGCCAAACCCAGGCCACATCAGCAGCAGAAGTCTCTGAAGGTTAAAGCTCCAGACCTGAAGGTGGGCCACTGGCCAGATACAGGGAGAGGAGATATTCTTCACTGCTATTTCTGGGTAGCTCTGGTTCTTAAGCAGCGTATTTAGAACAGAGTGTGGTCTTATATCAGGAGCACGAACAGTTTTGCTTTAGTTCTTGGTGCTGTGAATATCCTGAAGGAATGATGCAAATTCTGTGAAGCAGTTCTTCATAATAATTTACAGAAAATGACAAGAAACAATTTGTTTCCCTTTGAAATATTCTTGCCATCTATATTTATCCACCCAGAAATGTTATTCATTAATGTCCCTACAACTTCAGCTAACGATTCTTTCCTACTTCTGAAACAAAGCCAACATAAATTTCAGATACCTAAAACTGCTACATTTTTTGCAGAGAATGGGAAATTTCAATAAAACTAGGTCGGGCACAGAGCAGTGCGTTCAAAGTCCTTAAATCTCCATGACCTCCAAAGCAGAACAGCATGGAATAGCACAAAAACAACACCCTAACATGACACAGTACCCAACAGAATACAAGATAACTAGTCTAGAGTTTCCAAAAGAAAGAACACAAGTAGGGCAAAGAGGAGAGAGAAGTTGTTCCTAGCCTCTAACACTGATGTTCAAGATCAGGGCACAACACAAACACACACACAAACGCACTAAGTTATGTATATTTCTTAACGTGCAGTGAAGTTAAATCTCCCTGTCCTGAGCCATGAACCACATAACGTAGCGGTGTGAAGCCATATTTAGATCAGCTATTAATTAATCCTCTGACATGCTGTGAAGTCTCCATTTGTTACCTGTCACATTTGCCTAATTGCTGCTTCCTCAGTGGGAGCAGGAACATCTGCCCCTCTCTGTTGCCCATGGAAACACAGACGCCAACAAAGCTTGGACTGATTAGACATGAACAGTCACATAATTAAACACAAAGGCTGCGTCAGAAATCTTTATAATGTGAAATGTATCATATAAAGTGTATAAAGTTCTACTAATGGTAGTGCCCATAGCATTTACACTGCTGTTTTCTAAAAACTCCATAACGCAAAGCTTCACTATTGCTCTGTGTGTACATTACAATTTTACAACCTTACACCACTCATTGATGGCGCAAAATGATGATTTCTTAATCTCATATTACTATTCACTATAAAGTAACCTATTGGATGTTTATTACATAGGGAATAGTGAGGCTGTGCTGTCCAAAAAAAGCAAATAGAGTTATTTTCCTGACAAGGGGGCTTGGGCATACGATATGTCCAACTGTGATACACGGTTCTCATCCAATTTCCTACAAACACTTAAAATAAGCAATCCTTACACCTGGAATAACTGATTTTTTTGGGCACTTTGGGGCAGTGGAAACAAGCATTTGGAGTTGTGTTTTTGGCCACCTGGCGAAAGTGAGTCCAATCTCTTTTTGGCTCTGTTTTTGGTCTCCACCTACTCCTGAGGGAAATATCTGGTTCTTTAGCTGCTAAATGCTCCAGTATGTTCACCAGGTGTGAACCCAAACAGCAAAGGTACAAGTGACACAACCAAGCTGAAAGAGGCTATAAACCTTTATAAAGGTGAGGTGAACTGTAGTGTCAGGTGATAACTGGGTTTGTCACTACCAGTGACACCTTTCACATTACACATTGTCGTTGGATCCGTTGTTATTTTAAAAATATTGATTATAGCCGCTTCAACTTTAGTGACAGATCCAAAAATGCTAATTTTAATTGTTTTTGTAATGGTTGTATGGGTTGTTTTGGAAGCACTGACAAATTCCTAAATCAAAAAACACTTGAACAAAGAACACCAATTTATAGTTGTAGTATTTGTTGCAGGACTGTTGTTCATTATGTTGTTGTGTCCACTTTTTGTGTGTTTGTATGTGCAGTACACATTACATAGCAACCATACTGTAATGAACCGGTCCTAAGAAAATAAAGGTAACAATACTCACACTTATTAACTTTATACAGAAATAGATTAGATTTTGTTTTCAAATGCTGCTGTTCAGAGGAATTCTGGTGTTTGTAGATAACATTATTAGAAAGAGCATATCATTGTTGTCAGTACAGGGGACCATGTTGTGTCGTATACAGTCGGGCCAAACCTCTCTGAGCAACGCGTGGAATCTGAAGAATGGGAGTCAGATAGAGGTGAAGGGTCACCGAAAAGCATGCGCAGGGTATGGCACGTGTGGGCTTAGCATCAACATGCCATCTTCTTGTCCTTACTCGTACATGGAGATGTATGCACGCACAAGCATGCATGTACTCACTCACATTCTCACACATACACACACACATGCGCTCAGATTTCATCCGGCTCAGCCATAAACAAAGACAGTATTCATTCTGTGGGTGAAATGGTATGATTATTGTAATTTAAACCACTTAGCGCTGTATCTGTATTCCAGTGCAGTAAGCGAGGTAACATTGTGAATGAATGAGAGAATTGTGAATGAATACATTGAACCAATTTTATTTTATTATAATGTATTTGAAATGAAAGACATATTAAAATTTAGTTAGGATATTACGATTCTCGCCACAACAAGTCTTACAAGTTAGTTAATTGATATTCATGCCACGAGGGGGCCGTGTCTGAACTCAGACAAAATGATCTGAAGAAAAGTAGTTGGCTTTAATGAGAAATTGCATTAAATCAATAATGCAACAGTGCAATAATGCACTGAAAATCCTTTGTTTTCCCTGCTTGAGCTGGAAACCGTTTGACCTTGGCATTTAGCAGGAGTAAATAAAATGCCACTGCAGCTGTGTAATTATTCATACTGCAAGACTGTGTCGTCTTACTGCTGTTTTGATGGAACGTTAACACTGTACCATTTTTATCTGACCTTCACTGCTACAGTAACTCTGTAGTCACATTTGACATCGACAAACACAGACGATGGTTACACTTTTACTTTTACTTTTATAGTACTTTTACAAATACTACTGTATACTTGTAAGGTGTGAAGGTTCCAGTGAGTCAGATCACACCTAGACGTGATCTGACTCGCATTGTATTTGAATGTCAGAGGAATGTGGACAGTAACGTGGATGTTATCCAAACACCCTTTTGTGTACGTCATTAAACACGTCTGACATCATCTTCTCGCTACAGATCCAAACACAGAGTTTGGTGGGGTGTCACCTGATGCATGAGGAGTGACATACTAAAAGCCAATTACTGCATCTTCTCTGACGTTATAACTTTGGTTCGACAATAATATTTAGGAACAGACATTTTCTTCAGCAGGCTCAATACATTAGAGCAGGAAAAAAATTAATTATTAACAGAAGACAGTTCTGAATGTCAGTATTCCTAGTACGCACACTAAATACAGAGACTATTCCCTCTGACTCCTGTATGGTGACTGCATGTCTAATAAGCTGTGTATTGATGGATGGAAAAGTCAATAAACTCTCACTGGACTTGCAACAAGTTCTTGCAAGTTCTGTTTTCCGAGCACTTTCTCTCTCCCCAATACCTCAGGTGGTAACGGGGTACTACTATGACTTTTAGGTATGTGCAGGTGTAGTGCTGTTTGTACAAGTGGGGGAGCACATTTCCTCGCAAGAAGTGATTATGCAGCTGGTGCAGGAGCTTCATGGAGTTATTGAATCACATCAAAATTCTTCACACACAACGGGGGTTTCAGTTGGTATCCCCGGGCAAAAGACCCTGTCTGACTTAAAGTTCGTCACTTTCCAATGGCTGCATGTATTAGCCTGTGTGTTGTCCCACAGAATAGTAGTTTAGAGAATTTAACTTAAAGTGGCCATAATCAATATTTTTATATTAACAATGGATCACATGACTACTTCTTTGTGAAAGGGGGCCAAATCTGCAGTTCCCCTTAGTTCTACAGAGTGTTCCAGCATCTTTCAACTCTTTGTTGTGGTTTTCTTCTCCTCAACTTTACTGTTTTTTGTTTTCCGTATTGCATCATTTTCAACCGCAGAACACAGCTGTTTTCAGCAAAAAGCTCTAAAAACCCACCGTACACTACCTGCCCTGCACCAAACAGCAGACAGACAATGTAAGCTGGTAAACAAGCAGCTAAAGAGACAGATATCTCCCTCAGGATTTGGTGGAGACCAAAACAGAGCTAAAAGGCGGATAAATATAGTACTTAGATTCATCAGGTGGCCAGAAATACAACTCCAAATGAATGCTAATGTTGCTCTGTGTAAATAAGCAACATCAGTTATTGCAGATTTAACTTAAAGGAATAGCTCAGATTTTTTTGACATAAGGGTGTAACAGTTACTGACCTGTAGTGATACTGATAAATGTTTTTTAGCTTATTATAAATGAACAGCAGCAAATGTGGACAAGCTAACAGAGACATTTTCAGGTACTATATGCAAACTAGGTGCTTCTTATTTTGTGTGGCAGGTCACTGCTCAGTCAGTCCCCAGTCAGCAACTGAAGTGACCTGTCAGACAAAAATGTGTATCAGCGGTATCAGTTCATGGCATATAATCCACTCCACTGTGTCCTCTCAGACTGCCTGGAGGGAGGTCTGAGGACAGAATCGGATATCAGAAATACACAAAAGATGTCTGCTTTTGTGGATGGTTTAAATATTTTTTCATGCTGCCTTGTGGCTTAATATGTTTCTGTTAACTCAGCTCTGACTGCTAATGTTCATTTTGGACTGCTGGGAGATTTTCAATCACAGGACTCTTAGCCTCAGCTAATAGCATCAACATCCCCACTGGTATGTAACTCAGACCACCTTATGCAAACAAAAAAAAAATACAAACTGTTACTTCTCTTTGTCTTTGGCCATTGGTGGAGGTCATCTGCCAATGGAATAACCTGCCATACTATTTTTATAATTATATCACATAAGTATTGCTTTTAAGGTTATATTCTGCTGTTTACCAAAATGTGATTCTATATCTTATAAAAATGTTAGGTTTAGAGTTAGAGATGATACAACAGCTGAATCTGTCTTTCTATATAGTTGTAAAAAATACATTCAACCCAGGATGTCCATATCCTGCTGTTCAATACATTTCTGTTGAACTCATTTAGCGTGACGTCTTCAACAGATCTCTGAAACAAAAATTGTTTCACTTCTGTTTTGTGAAGTTTTGCTGTGAGGAAACTGACTAATAAATCAAAGCCTGCTTGAACTTTGGTACCATTAGTAAGTTTAGCATGTCTCAGTAAGGTACTCCACATTGTCAGCCTTAGAGAGAACATAATGGGTAGCAGGAAGGAAAGAATTTAAATTACCACTAAGGGTACATCAAGATGGAGCACATGTGCAGAGGGACATATTAATATACACTATATTATGCACACATGCAGACAACAAATACAAAAGATACACATTGGCATATAGAAACGTGTAATCCATCAACTATATCCAAAGATGTTGAAGGTGACTTAACATGTGACCTTGCTGTTACACTATTTATCACAACAATGCAAATGTACTGAATCATAAAGCTTTTATTTTTATCTGAAATGTTTCCTGATATAAAGGAAGTACATGTCCCCTAAATAATAGCTGACCATGATTTTGTTTTAGGGGAAGTGGGTAAAATACTGTAAAGACACTGGTATGTCAGTACTGTAGGATGATACTGATACAAAGTACTGTACAAAATTACTACAGCAGCTTTCTAGGATGTTTTTTTATAAGATTTTGTGTCTTACACAGTCACAGTCAGGAAAATGAGTTATTATTAAAGCTATAAATCTTTGCAAAATGGTGTATTAAAAAAAAGTATTGTTCTGTCACCTATACACAGATATTTAGCTTGACCAACACTCTTTAATGGCCACATTGAATTCCCCGTAGGTATTCATGCTCCCCAGAGGAAGAACTCTGGTTTTCATCATTTGCTCAAAATCTTCTCTCTTCAGATAAAACTAAACTCAAAATATCTCATGCTGATGTAAGCAGACTGTCATGAAATTTGCTGAGCATGTTCATGTTTGTATTCATATACTGTATATGTGTGTTTCTGGGTACCTGGTAACCATATGACCATGTCAGTGGCGTAAACATTTAACATTTATGTCTATGTAATTTACTTACTGTACTTTTTCCTTATTTGTAGCTAAAAACATCATCTGTATGTGGTTCATTCATACAACCTACCAACCTCGTTTCAATCTGTGTCATTCATTTCCTTTGGTATAGCCAAACTAAATGTCATCATATTATCACTTCAGAAAAAATACTGTATATCAAGACTTTATTCTAGGCTACATTGTTTTCCTTGGAAGCCAGTTATCTTCAAGTCCAGGGGATGTTTATCTACTAAGACTCCAGGCAGTCTGCTTTGAGATGTCTCATTTTACTCATCTCTCTCTCTGGCTTAAACAACTCTGTGACAGTCAAGTTTAATTTGTGGACCGTGGACCACTTTATTCTTTGTGGACTGATTTTAAACTTGCTGCTGTTACGGTATCAAATGAGATGTCACAGTATTATTTATTTATTATTTAATGCTTGTTGGTAACTGATCACACAAACAGTATAGGACACAAACTACAAGAATAGACAGGAATATTGGTTTCTCTCTGTTCTGTGGTTGGTGCAGCTGTGCTCTAGTTTTAAAGGTGAGACTAGGAGTCCAGCTGAACTAGCTGCAAACTAATTTCACTGGAAAATAGTTGATGAGCAGGAATAAGCCTCCTGCCTGTCCTGTGGTTGGTTATTTGTATACTTTGCAAGCCAAAGTGATGAAGTCTCCTGCAGCTGTGCTCTAGTTTTAAAGGTGTAGATCCACTGGAACTGAGAGTTCAGCTGAATAAGCTATAATTCCACATTTGCCACTGAACTGAAAGCCATTAGCTGTGCAAAGAATTCAAAGTATTTTTAATAAAAAACCTCTTATGATGTTGGTCACAGATTACATCACAACTTGAAAAAAGTGAGGACAACTTCAAACCAATCACTACCAGTATGCGGTATGATGCATACTGATGCAGTATGCCCTTAAAATGACACAGCTCTTGGTATTCGAACATGTTTTGTATATTATTAGCCTTAGAAGAAGATAAATCCATAAAGCACATTAAGTCAAAGGGGCACTCTGACTTTAATATGGTTACATAAAGACATCACTTATATATATATTTAATAAGGTTAAATAAAGACATTGAGAGACATTCTGCACTGCAGAGGAGGAACCTTTGTTAGTGAGATATTCGGTGCATCATTAAAGTGTACATTTTGTGATGCTTGTCCATACATATACAGTATTGTATGAACATGAATATATCCTCATTTATGAATAAGAACTATTGCTGATATACTACTGTAACATGCACGTTGTGTAATATTTTGTCTTGAAGCATGTCCAAATATGACAGTGAGTGCATGTCTCACAAGATCAAAAATCCATTTTTTTTATGAATTGGTGCAGAGAAACTACAAGTTATTAATATTCTTGAACCATTACATCCTGCCTCTCAAGGTTTTACATTTTTACAGAGGACTGTGTACCCTTCAATCTCCATCCTTTTATTTATTTTTTTATTTTATAAGATTTCACAGTAATTGCTTCAACATTTTATATTCTCTTTAAAAGAAAAAACCAAAATCATTCATTCAGTTATCTTTCCTTGGCTTTCATGATTTGAGAAATCTCAGACTCAAATCGTTTTCTGAGGAAGCTCTGCTAATGTGCTGCTGGTAGTTTTTCAAAAGGCAGTCCTGGTTTTAGGCAGAAGATATTTTAGATACAGATATATTTTAGATATTTTAACTTCATATATGGGAGTTCTTCTTGGATGAAGATAAAAGGTCTTTGCATCAGGCAGGCAGCAACAGCAGCAGCAGTGACAGGTATTCCTGCAAGAAAGTGACAGCACACTGTGTGTTTTCCAGCTGCTTGCACATAAATCACTGTAGACTTTCTTGCTTGTTTATCTTAGTGATCTTTTAGTTTTTGATAGATTTGCTGTGTGTCTTCAGACCATTCTTGTCCTTCTGTCTGCTTCTGTAGCTCTCTGTCCTTGATTTTCCTAGAACACATACTCTGTTACAGCCTTATTTTGTGATTTTCCCAACTTTTTAATTCCCCTCTTGTTAATTTAATTCTTCCCAGTATCATCATCTCCTGGTTGATCATGTCTAACTTCTCACATCATTCACTCAAAGTTAATTCACCAAGTAAATAAAAATTAATGGAGAAGTCCTCTATTTTTTCCACCCTATTGCGATTGACTGGCATATTAATATTTTAGTGAATGTTTTGCAGCCGCAGCTGTGGGCTTACTGAGTGTTTTACTGTGGCTTTTGAACGAGGCTCAGCCAGTCAGAGCTGAAGACCAGAACTACCTGTTTTATAACTGTGAAATAATGATGACATTTATTGGATTGATGGACTCAGTGGAGCGATCAGAGCAGAACAACCGTTAGTAACTTTTTGCCACTTGAATGGACAGGTCTTATAGCAGGCACACTGGCAAAAATAGAGACTCAGATAGTGAAAAGAATAAACACATGGACTGACAGATGCACTTACACACTCACTATAGTCCACACAGGCAGAAAGTATATGTCTCCAGGTCTCCCACTGAGTTTGACTTCCTGTGTCTGAGAGGTCACTGAAGCTGGAGAATAGTAATTACTGGATAAAAGGACGACTGATCGACCAGCCAAGGTTTAACGAGCACTTAAATTACCTGTTACTGCAATAACTTCTGGTTAATTGACTTCAGTGTGAGCATTTATCTGTTGGCAGTCTGAAATCAATTTCTGCTCCACAACATATTGCCATGCATTTTTGTTATCTTGCCACATGTTCTGTTTTCTACACTCATCCATCAAACCAGATCATTATTTAACAAACTAAGTTTATCTCTTAACTTTAAATTCATACTTGATTAATTTGTTTTAGCCTTGAACAAAGCTAGAGACACAGCCTGCAGTCTCTCCCAGCGGCATAATAATTCTTATTCTTAAAGCGGCTACAATATTTTTATGCTGACAATGGATCACATGACTTCTTATATGGAAAAGGGGCTGCTGGTAGTGATGAACCTTCGGAGAATTTTCACCCAGTTAACTTCAGCTCTGCGGAGCTTTATAGCATCTTTGAGCTCATTGTTTTCCAACCTGCAACTTCATTGTTTTGGTTCACTCTCACCGCTCTCATAGCATCATTTTCTGCCACAGCAGGCAGCTGTTTTCAGCAAAAAAAGCTCTAAAAACCTACTGTGTACTACCTGGCCAGCACCAAACGGCAGACAGACACAGTTAGGGACTAGCTGGTCAACATAGCTGCAAAAGAGCCAGATATTTCTTTCAGGAGTTGGTGGAGAACAAAACAGAGCTGAAAGGAGAGTGAACATTGGATTTACATTCATTTGCCCTGGCTGAATTCGAGTTGCTTCAGCCGCTAACTGAAGGTCCGTCTCCGGAGCTGCCCCCCACTCTCCTCCTGGCGAAGTGGTCTCCCTGCAGCGGGGAGTGAAGCGGAGGGGACATGTAACCTAACGTTAGGTGAAACACTACCACCTTTGTCCATAGAGACCGCCAAAATCAAAACAAAATGAAAAGTTCCATTAAGCTGCTTTAAGTCATTACAAATGCTTGTCGCAACCGAAGGTAAACACAGGAAGTGGGACGTTAGATTAGCTATGGTATCTAACTGCTAATTTCCATCTTAAGCATCTTCTTCATGTAGGTGTCCTCTACACTCTTAATGGTATTAACTCATTAAAACAACATGTAGACATTAACAATGGATAGACTATCATATGCCATGATGTTCGAGCTGGTCCCACAGTGCCTTCAAATCATTTTATTGAGAAAGCCCGTCTGAGGTAAGGGTTAATTAATGAAACATCCAAGGCTGCAGGAAACAATGAGGCGCACTATTGCACCGACATTTACTCTACAATACACAGTACAATATGCTCCAAACAAACTTGAATGTTCACAGAGGTAAAATGTTTGGTTTATGAGCAAAAAGAAAGTCACATTTGGATTTAATTGCTGCAGTGTGTTCAGGCTGGTCAGACTAACTTGTGTAGATGCCATTAAATGAACAGAGCTAGAGTCACAGTCAGTATTCTGGTATTTGCTTGCAGTTTGAGAAAACATACCAAGTTTGATTTCATTTGGAGCATACTGTTGGACAAAGCCTCAGAAACAGCCCCTTGACAGGCTGGGCTGCTGCTTACAAGCCTGAGCCTCCTGCTGTCGCTTTTCTCCAACAGATTTCTCTGAGCTTTTTCTGTCCCATATGTGTGTGTAGCTTTTTGGTTGAGAACAAGAGATAATTGGGTTTGTGTCATTACACCATTTCCAAAAAATGACCTCATCCTAGTTAACGACAATATAAAAATGCAGAAAACACCCCAAAATAGGTTGGGGTTGTTTTTGCCCTGTTGGGTTGGGCCAGGCTACCGTACTCTTTGCTTCATGGGTAAATATTACTCTGTCTGTGGTTGGGTTTGTCTGCAGCAAACAATCAGTGTGGCTGTGGCTTAGAAATGGAGGAGAGGAATATCAGCGGTGTTGTGGTTTTACAGTATGGAGGGACTACACAAGTCCTTTTCTTCTTTTTTTATGAAGATACGTTCATGCAGTCTATATCACCCACACACGATTCATTTAAGTCATCTCCTGTGTCCCTGGAATCAGTACAATGTGCATGACAAAAACATCTGTGTTCACTGAAAAAAACTTCTTAAAGAAGCTTTTAATCCGAAGATACTGAAGCTGAGCAGATTCTCTTGCTGACAGCCACATCAAACGAGTTCTTTCATTCCCTCATTCCTCCACTTTGGAGCATGTCTGTCCCATCTTTATAACCCCATTTAAAGCACTTCATCTGGGGCCTCAGGTAGGGTTTCCACTTCCTGGTTGTCACAGTTATGGCTCATTAAAGAGCTCTCTCTCTCAGCAGGAAGGAAACTGACTCCCCTCAGATCCTGTTAATGTGTGTGGGTCCTTAATACTGACACTGTCACCGACGCACATCTTGTCTGCGTTAACATTAACCCAGATAGAGGGCCACTCTAATGACTGTCAGATGCTGCTTTGTGGTACTGATGTCCAAGTTGTTAATCAAATAAAAAGTCACTGTTTGAGCGCATAAGGGATGAACCTGCAGCTGGTTGTGTTGTAATCCTTTTTTATAGTCACCCTAATTAGGTGAAGACAAAGTGAAGTAAGTAACTACTTCATTCTTATGGGATTAATATGTGGAAATACTGGGTAATTTACTTGGTGAGGTTACCAAATTGCTGAGTGTGTGGGGTATCCAAATTAAAATATGTTGTCTCTCACTAATACTCTGACCCTTACTTCGGTAGTGTTGTAACTAATGATTAGTTTCATTATTTTTCTAATCAATTGTTAGGTTTTCAGTAAGCAGCAGACCCAAAACGCAGAACACAGACTTGTGGAGAAAGTTAAAAGGTTTATTGAAAACACTTGCTGAAGGTGGTGGAATGACTGGTTGCTAGTGGAGGTGGCTTGACTGATCCAGAGGCTCGAGAGGCAGGAATGGTGGTGAGGAGTGAGCAGGCAAGCAGGCTGGAGAATGGCAAGCGTGGAGAGCAGGCTGGCTGGCACAGGAACTCTGAAGCAGAGGACAAAGAACAAATGAACACAAGAGCAAACACGAGGAGAGAGCAAAAAGCTAAGTTGGCCTGAGAGCATATAGCCTACCACACTAGGTGACGGAACAATCTGGTGAAGACTGGAAGGAGAGCCGGGGTAGATATATTGCAGAGCTTGATGAGCTGATTAGGTCCAGGTGTGTCAGCCAGAGGAGCTCAGGAGCAGGGAGGATCGGCCACGCCCACACAGACAACACAGAGAGACACACAGGGGGTGTGGTCGAATAGTCAAAAAAATTACTTTCCTATGTCCTTTCCTCACCACTTTTCCTTGACCTCAATGGAAACCGTCATGAGGTCAAGGAAAGATGTGAAGGACAATTCATAAGGACTAAGGAAAAGACAACCGCGGTGCTAAGAGAATTCGACTGCACTTACACTAGGCTATGTAATTATGCGACGGCGGATGTTATTGACATGGGTCTGCCGTGCTGAAACTACAATGTTCCAAATATGGACTACTAAAAGCACATCTCAGATACTTCTCCCTGCGCGTTCTTACCGTGTTGTTTCATGCAGGCTGTATATAAACGTGGACAACCCGGTGAAAAATGTTACTTCATTACCAAGTCTGTGACTAGTATAGTAAGTAATTAAAATTAATTAATGATATTCCTAAAGGCTGGCAATACAACAACGCTCAAAATGAAGAAATAACTAATTCAACGGCTGAATGGCGCATCACTTTAAATGTTGCTGCCGCAAGGAATTGGGGACGGAATTATCTCCTTTCCTTTCGTAAAGGGTGGTCCAGTGTATCCTATGCTAAAGGAGATGATAAAGGAAGCATTGAAGCACCTTTCCTTAGCATTTAGAGAATTCGAACAGTACTTATCATGGCTGCCATTTAGATACTTCTGGGTCATTTCACTCCATTAGGAACCTTCCTAAGTGAAAAAGACTATTCGACCGCAGCCAGGGAATTCACAGGAGACAAAAAGGCGGGGAAACATAGAAACATGAGGGAAAACACTAGGGTTACAGCGGAACCATAACATTAGTTTATCTTTTGGCCCATAAAATGTCAGAAAACAGTGAAATATATATATATATAAATATATAAAACATATTCAAGTTGCTTGTTTTGTCCAACTAACTGTCTGAAACTGAAAGGTATTCAGTTTGCAGTCACAGAATACTAAGAAAACAAACAAGTTTTTGACATCTTTGCTTAAATAAATCGCTGCCGATTCATTTTCTGTTAATTCTTTCAACAATTAATCAATTAACAATGCAAAAAATATTTTGCTCTATCACAAGTAAAAGTCCAGCATTCATAATTATTTCTTAAATAAAAGTACAGAAGCATTATCATCAAAATGTACTTAAAGTATAAAAAGTAAAAGTACTAATTAGGCAGCTGAAAGATCCCTACCAGTGTCACATGATTATACTATGTTACTGGGTTATAATGACTGATGCATTTACATGTAAGCTGCATTTTAATGCTGCAGCTGGTTGATGTGGAGCTGATTTTAACTATGTCTTATTGGGTAGTTTAATCAATAACAATGTATCATATTTTATGAAGTGATCATGTGTTTTATAGGTAAAATGTTAATTAGCAAAGTAACTCATAACTATGCAACTACTGGAGTTGTCAAATAAAAGAGGAGTAAGAATTTGCTTATGAATTGTAGTGAAGGAAAAGTACAGTACATGTAAATGCAGTTGCTTTCCACCACTGCTATTACTAATATGACCCACAAGGACTCACAGGCACCTGCAGACACACACTGTGACCCTTCTGAGTCAAGCAATATTAGAGGTGAATATTTAAACGTGGTCCAGTCAGTGTGTCAGTCTCTCGTGATGCTCTGTGAAGACTAGATACAAAGATCTGCCCTACAGCCTTTCTAACAGACAGTACATCGTGACAGTAAAGTTGTTGAGAGGTTGGAAAAAGCTGATGCTGATGCTCCCGCTATTTAAAGCAGAGAACCTCTGGCCTTTAGTGTCACACAGATGATGTATCATTGTGGACAGAGCTGAGGCAGAGAGATGGTGATCCTCTATAATGCTGCCACTTTGCCACATTTCATAACAGCTCAGCTCCATCATCCAGACCCGTCCCTGGGGAGCTAAACGCCACCTTCTCGGCCGGCAGAGATGCCGAGACACATGACGATGCAAAATCCTTTGACAAACATGTTCAGTGTTTTCAACATTTTTCTGTGATAATGTGTGAGAGTCGGTGTGCTGCTGAGCTCGGGAGTTACAAGAGAACAGCTGCAAAGTGAACTGTTCTAGATCAAATCATATAAAAAACAAATCAAGTGCATAAGAAACTGTGAAAATTAAAAAAAAAAGATTGATATGTTTAAAAAAGGGACCAATCTTTTTGTTGGATATCATACACATCTGTACCATACATACGCTGAAAATAAAGTTTTTTGATGTATCTATTCAGCATAAATATTTCTTATATTGCTTCTGATCAATCTGTTCTTTGCTCTCCACAGGGAACTATTTTCTTACCTGGAAACAAAGTTACAGAACATCCAACCAACGGCGATGACGGGGGAAAATTTCTATTCGAGGTCATTCCAGGTAAGAAAAGATGAAAGCAATTAATCACTTTTGATCTTTACTGAGGACATAATGATGACAGCAGGATTGACTGGAGCACAAGTAGGAACAAAACAAGGTTGTGATCACTTCTGTCTGCAGCAAAATGTGAGAATCATCTACAGGGAAGAATTTGCCATTAAGTGATTTTTTACATGTTGCTTTCAATGGCAGTTGCAATGTTAACCATTTGTTTGTCTGTTGTTTGCTGGGAATGTATGTATGAAGAGTTCTTCTTCATCAAATTATGGACTTTGATATAGTATATATACTGTATGTTGATACGGTACCTGATGATGGGTTTATGTTTTAGACAAATTACCCCAAAAGACAGAGTTCAACACACAGTATATTTTTAAAAAATAGATGAGAGGGATGAGATGCGCAATAAAGGTTGTGGGATAGTTTTGGATTATGTTTTAGGCTGTTGCACTATACTGAGCAGGGAAAATGTCACAGCGAAATGTCATTGGAAAGAGAGGAGAAAGGACAGTCATATGTTGTGAAATTGGGATCGCTGTAATCTTACGTTATTTCTCTCTCACTTTCCTGTTCCAGCTTTCTTTTTAATCCACTAAGACTATATAAAAATGTCAAGTTTTGGTTTTACAGGAACATAACCCCTGTATACCCCCTGTTTCTAGTCTTTATGCTAAGTTAAGATAACTGGCTGCTGGCTGCAGCCTGATATTTAACAGACAAATATGAGAGTGGTATCGATCTTTCAAATTTATACTCTGCAAGAAAGCAAATAAGCATTTTTCCCAAAATGTCAAACTATTCCTTTGAGTGCTTTACTTAGTATTATCATGTAGCTCCAACACACACAGTTTGTACACACATAATCTCTGTTGATTGCCTGGCAACCTTTTTGCTGGGTTCTTTTTAAACTTTTACCGTTTTTTGCAGTTTCCCTCTGCTTCTAATCTTTATGCTAAGCTGGCCGTAGCTTCTCATTTAGCGTACAGACATGAGAGTGGTATCGATCATCTCATCTAACTCTCAGCAACGAGGCGAATAAGCGTGCTTCCCAAAATGTCAAGCTATTCCTTAAATTCAGCGTTCAGAAGCTTGGCTCAGAAGCTGACCTAAACCGCACACACACATGCTCCCACACATAAACTTTGAAGACGAACGCATGCACAGACGCCAGAAGACTGTACGGAAACATGGTCAAATACAACACCAAGGAGTTGTGGGGGTTTTTTCCCAGGCGAAGCAATGCCAGGAATCTGAGTGTATGGAATAGATATTTAAAACACACATGCACACAAGGGAGATACAGACAGCTGTCAAAAGCTACAGTAGCCGAGTGCATCCACAGCACCAGTTGATCCATCTACAGTAAAACCCTGTAGAAAACACAGGATGTGTGCAGCAACTACTTGTATTTTATTTATCTTTATCTTTTCCCTGGTGTGTATCCACTATAGTCTCTCAGAGGAAACCAAATGATTTGTGGCTCCCACTGGACACAAAAAACAGCAGATAATGGTACAAGTTCATTCTAAAGTTTGTCAGTAAAAGTCAACTAAAGGCTGCCCAGACTGAGCCAACTTTAAATAAGTCATTTGGGCAGTTGGCCAGGACTGACAGATGACAAGTCCAGGTGTTTCACAGGTTGAAAAGACTCTTGATGGTGTTTTTGTTTTTGGATACTAATGACCTTGCTGGTTGTTTAATAGTTTCCACATCAGATGAGGATTAACAGTTCCCCGCAGAGATCGTTTCGTGCACTTTCAGTCGCTACTTTTCGCTGCAGCCGCTCCATGTTCACATTGAAATGAAGCAATCAACTTGTGATTAATAGTTCTCATGATTGGAAGTGGTTGTGTTGTAGGAGAAACAATACGACAGTTTATTTTAAACACATTACTTTTTCTACATGCTTGTGTGCCTGTGTCATGGTAGAATACATTTTGATGTATCAGCACACATGTAGTAGAGCAAAAATTGTTTTTCTCAATATAAAGCAGCACTCACGACGCTATTTGATCATCTTTTACAGTGAGTGATCAAGTGTGAGTTTGGAGTTTTGCTCAAAGACATTTAACATTTGCTGCTGTGAGTTTCCAAACCGGCAACATCTCAGTCATGGGATAGGTGCTCTAACACCATAATATGACAGATGTGATCCCTATGGGTCTAAAAAGTGTCCATATGTTTTTGAATTTCTGACAGTGCTTGACTAGATGAAGCTGGTTTGCACAAAAAAAGCTAATTTGTCTGGTAGTAGGAACAATGGGGAACTTTCAAAAACAAAACTTTATATTTTCACTTCTCTTTTTTCTTTCCAAAGAGCACTTCAGCTGAAAAATACCCACCATACAAATGAATAAGTGATCTATTTTTAGAATGGTATTTTTATGCTGTTAATGGAACCGTTATAGGCGAAGAGCTGGGGTCCGACACCCAACATTACTTTGAGAAATCCATGACCAGAACATACTGTGTGGTTTAAAGTTGCAGAGGATACCATCAGCATTTGAGATAAGATTTGACTTTTCTCTGAGGGTACCTCTGAAGTTTCCAGGTAGCATCCATTTTGTTCCCATAATTTATTTTTTTTAATAATATTTTAAATACAGTAAAAAACATGCCTCACTGACTCATTGTGCCCCCTTTCAGTCTCAGTTTTCAGTTCCCCCTTTCCAGGTGCCATAGTATATGCTGTTAGTTTTGTTTTCACACTGTAAATATCATATACAACTGCACCGTCGAGACATATTGTTATATATAACTGTTTGTGGTGTGTGGTATGTGGTGTATTGACAGATTTTCAATTTCTCTTGACTTATGAGACTCAGGGTTTGTGTTTTCCAGTCTCCACCACTACAAACAGTTTCCCCCCCTGTGGGACCAGACTCTATTAGCTTCTGTAAAAATTCTGAAAGCGGGGAGAGGAAATTTAAAACGCAGCAACTCAATTTTCTCTACCTGCAATAGCTGTCATAACATAATTTCCACAATTTACTGGGTACCATATTCCACTAAACTCACCTTAAAGGATGTCGCCTGTTGGAGCATCTTGGTTATCTATGTTGGATTATGGAGGTTTTTATGAACCAGTTTGTTGTGTCTTTTGTGGTGAATGTAGTCAAAGATCTGTCAGGGAGCATTTTCAGTTGGTTGATAGTATGGGAAAAGTGATTGAAGTACAAATAATTATAGAAATAATAATAATAACACATACAAATGATGTACTTTGAAGGACGTGCTGGTACAGCAGAGACAGTTTATCCTTTTTATTTCTGTTCCTCATATATTAGGAATATGAGGTACAATAATATATTAGTTAGGATTAGGGAATAAATAAGGACAAATATTTTCTTGCTTGTATCCTAAAATATTTGTGGTGTTCAAAATTCAGGGGCGGTTACCAGTAGGATGCCCAAAATAATTAATGACTTCACCTTCAGATCTCTGTTTTTTTAAACTAAGGTCATCATTGATTGATGAGGCTTTCATTATTATAAAAGTAACATTTTCATCGTTGTCTCCTTGGATTTAGGCTTTTTATTCAGAAAAATAGAAATTATAGTTAGAGGTGGAAAACTTGGATCCTTTTACATCCCCACAGTGTGTTGTATTTACCTTTTAAAGCACATTATGATTTGCGGGTACTTTCATTGAGGCGAGACCGTGTAACTGTAAGGCCGCTGAGGCCACAAGTTACAATTATGGGATAAGGGTAAATGCTAAAGCATAGTGTAACAGTAGCACAAGTAGAGAGGAGTCATAAAGTCAGAAAACTGACTCAGTGATGGCCGTCATACAGCAATATCTAGCTAAAGTTTGCTAACATTAGCTAACATTAGTCACCATAAGCTGCTCCAGACCAAGTAAGTCTGTAAGCAGCAAAACCCGAGTGTACATTTTATTCCCTAAGAATTCAACTTTTCATTTGTAAGACGAAGATTTTGTTATTTCTTCTTTCATGGTTACTTATTCTCACTTCAAGGGAATAGTTTGACATTTTGGGAAATACTCTCATTCGCTTTCTTATCTAGGGTTACATAAGTAGATCAATGCGACTCTCATGTCTGAAGGATAGATATGAAGCTGCAGCCAGCAGCCGGTTAGCTTAGCTTAGCATGTAGACTGGAAACAGCTAGCCTAGCTCCGTCCAAAGGTCTTATTGTTGAGCTAAGCTGACTGACTGCTGGCTGTAGCTTCATATTCAACAGACTGGTATGTACAACCTTTATTTAATAGTTTCATATCAGAGATATCAGATGGTATCGACCTTCTCATCTAACTCAGAGAAAGCAAATAAGCATATTTCCCAAATTATTCCAAGTGCTGTTCTTAGTATTACTGTGTGGTTCCAGTACACAGGGTTTATTCACACATATGATTTGGTTTACACATATAGGCTCACACTTCACTGAGCCGGGTTTGTTATGTCTGTGTCTCAGATGCCGTAAAATTACTCACGCAGACCAAAACATGTGAATTACATTGTGACTACCTGCATGTTCACTACATGGGCCTCATGGGTTGTTACACATCAGGTCTCAGCAGACTTGAAGAGAGTTTCAGCATTCTTTAAAGTAGCACTAATATACTACACTGTTTGCCCCATTCTGCAACATCCACTATATGCCCTCATGCAGATGGAAAACAAGGACATGGCTTGTTATGAGACAGCAAAGAAAGAGGTCTAAGAGAAGCAGAGAGAGCAAATGAAAGGAAAACACAACACATATATTCCACTGGTCTAAATGGGGCCCTGCAGTTTGAACACAACACATGGACAGTCCTTGGCAGACAGACAGACGGGAAGTGATCGGAGGGGGGGAGTCAGAGTTGTACAGAGATGTCCGTTGTCTTGCAAGGGTGGTGGTGAGGTTTGAACACAAGCAGCATCAGGACATCTGTATGGGGAGGGAGACTCTGCTCTCAGATTAACACACAACTTTTTTAGCCTTTCTGGAAAGTTTCACTGAGTCACTCTGTGCCTTGAAAAATGTGCAAAATAGTTCAGAAAACATCTCTGCAACTTTTATTCACCTGTGCTTCGTACGCTGTGATGCTTTTTCTGTTCCTCTCTCATCTATTGTTCTCATCTCTCTTGTCTCTTTCACTGTGCACAGCCACATCTGGCTGATGCGTGTTAAACCTGCAGGAGGAGTCAGTGAGGACGAGAAGGGGCTTATGAGGCAGATTCACCGCATGGCTAACAATATTTAGGCTGGAACCACGGTTATGTCTTTATTTTTCACTGTCTGACAGAAACACACAGGTACAGACACAATGGGGCTTTTGTTTTGCTTGCCCAAACCAAGACTGTAAGCACCAGTGACGTTTTCTTCCATCACACTGACACGTTACAACATGTGCAAGCGCACATGGGCCTGAACTAAAGGGAAGAGGAATAACAACAAAAAATGCATGAACACAGCTGTCAAAATTTCTGTTGCTTTTTCTTTTTAAGATTATCTGTGCAGGACATTTTTATGCCATGCTTAAGGATTACATTATGACATTTTCAGTGTAGCCATGTTTGCATGCACCTGCAAACTATTCTAAATTCTGGTACTTCCAAAGGATCAGAGAAAAAATAGCTCCTTAAGAGTGTCTCTCATACACAGGCGGCACTGACGGAATAAAAACTGGATTTCTGTCAGTCCTTATATCTGGAATACATATCAGAACATCCTGCCGCTCAGGATTAGCGCACAGTTTTATCTGATGTTGTTGAATCCCTCCAAGAATGTCACGTATGATCTGATATATGATCTACAGCTGTGTGATATAACATGGCTCTGAGCACCGGGGATCTGGGTTTTGAGACTGCAATACAATGAGCAAGCAGAGCCTGCCTTCAGCAAATTATGAATTAAGACAAAATGGCACAGACTCTCCATTTTTTTTTACCTGTCAATGTAGCATGAATACCTGTAGCTAAATGTCACTCCTGTGATTAATCATCCCATCCTATAAAACAAGAATCAACACAGGAAACACTCCCCGCTGTGTTTTTGATGGAGAAACAGTGTGCTCCTCTTTCCCCAAGCTCTAATAAACACAAGGCTTTGGCTCCAGTATGAGTTCAGTATGTCACTCTCTCTCTCTCTCTCTCTCTTTGCCCCAGGCTCAGTCTTTTGCTCCCTCTCTCTCTCCTCCACTGCTGAATTATGGGAATATTTCCCTGCTCATCCCCAGAGGCCACCATCCCTTCATTCATGAGAGGACCTTGGGATCATGTTGCCATGAGCAGGTGGACGGCCTCAAGCAAAAATGATGTTTACAGGGCAAAGCCTGAGTCCATAATACATAACTGAAGAGTTTCCTCTTTTACTAGTACCAAAGATTTTGTTTGGCTTCAGCTTATTGTATAAAGTAAAATAATGTCAAGGCATTTCCTCATTTTAAATGTGAGTTGACATAGTGCTGTAGTGAAGTTTGGATGAAGGAAAGCCTCAGAGCTCCCTGTTGAAATAAAGGTGATAGTGCCCTCAAGTGGTTTTCTAAGTTATTACAGTACTGGGAAAATCTTCAAATCCAGTCCTGTCTATGTTCATCTTTTTTGCATTTTGCAAATAAGTAAGCTGAAGTTCAATAGGAAACTAAGACCAATAAAATTAATCCTTGTAGTAAAAGATTTGTGCTGAGAGTTAAGGTGAGTTAATGTCCATATACAGTAATTACAAGGAGAGCTGCCTCATTTGAGGGGTTTTGTTTCTTTCACACTGGATGCTTTAGTTGCTGACTGGTTTAAATTTCTTGTGGTGACATGATTGAAAAGTGCAGAATTTGCTTCCATGTTAATATAAACTAACATTTTCTTTATCATAAAAAAAATCAGTATAATAAGTGAATTATTAGGTTTACAAATGCTTTGTAGTGCATTATAGCGTAATTTAAATTGCTTATATTATACACTGTTGGTATTGATGGGGAAAATAGTTTAATAGAGCACAATGCAGTTTTATTATTCTGCATTTGTAAATATCTACTTAGCAATGACTGAGCAAGCTGATGAAGACTGAGAGATGCAGTTGAGAGCTCCA
The DNA here is from genome assembly GCA_003416845.1 of Oplegnathus fasciatus. NCBI lineage: Eukaryota > Metazoa > Chordata > Actinopteri > Centrarchiformes > Oplegnathidae > Oplegnathus > Oplegnathus fasciatus. The sequence continues at coordinate 171,442 of NTHP01000331.1, forward strand.
GAAAAAGCTACTTAGTGGACCTTGAGTTAAGATTGTTTATTCAGATTTACTTAAACTTTTTGAAATGCTTCACACCTTTAGTTTACTGCGGTTCTTTACAGCCTGGTTTTATAATCACTTTGCCATCGGCACAAATCTCGTCAGTGATACCATTTAATGAGATTCAGACTGTATGTAAATTCGTTTTTTATTATTTCATTTTTTTATTTAGTGTGTCCGTGATTAATGTCCCATCACGATCCTGTGACTGTTGGTTTGGCGCGTATGCCTGATGGGTGGCCGTAGGTAGCCACCTTGATGACCTCTGCAATGACTTATGAGCGTCATATGTCACTGAGGTGAATGTCTTATTTACACGCTGTGACGTGTGTGATTGAGTTATGATAATCACAATGTAAATGTGAGCAGACAGAGCAAGGCAGAGTAAATCAGACATGCAGAGGAAGGATGTTTGAAAATGTTTAGAGACCGTTCTTCTCATTATTATTCTGGTTAATGAGCAAGTTGAATACAAACTGTCATTGTCTGATCAGTGTAGGAATGTGCTTCATCAGGCTAACATGCTAATCTCACCTAAACCTATATAGACAGTCTTCTTATTAAACAGGAATGACTGAAAGATTGCTATTGGAGGGTGAGGACAGACATGCAATTATAAGACCACAGATGACTGTACTGTTCATTATGAGGAAGCCAGAGGTTACTTATAAACTGGTGTGTAGACTATAGGCACCTGAAGTTGATGATGGAATGATTGATGGATGGATGAATTACATTTTCTTTAAAAGCCCAAGCCAGCGGG
>NTHP01000331.1:172371-195002 GCA_003416845.1 Oplegnathus fasciatus
GGGGGGGGCTTTAATAACCCAAACAATTATTCCACTTGTTCGTGGATGCTAATAAATAAGGCAGGCTGAGAATATTACCCTCTAGGCATCACTGTGTAAGGTTAAGGAAGCCCCAGTAGAGTAATTGAGAAAGCATATTAATCTGTGGTGCTGACATTTCAGTGTCAGGATGTATGGCGGTGGTTTTCAAACAGGCCCCCATGTCACATCAGTCATGGATAACTTCTGGTGCTGGCATTGGCTGTATGTATGTGTATGTGTGCGCGCCTTTGTATAAATAAATTTAAAAAAAGGTTCAGTGACCACTAGTGCAGCTTTAACGATACTGTTAGCATGTTTCTATTAGAGGATTGGCTGAACTATTATAATCCACTTTAGCCCATGTTATCTGTAGCTCTACAATGCACATATCATAATGGTGTTTATGGAGTGTCTGAAAGACTGTGGACTATTTCAATCCCACAACAGGCTCACAGCCTCATTTGCAGTTCTATTTCAAGGCACGCTCCAAAGACAGGCAACTGGTTTGCACAAAAAAATCAGGAGTTTTCAAATCTTTGACTTTCTGTTAATTGAATATTAATTTATTTGCAATGCAGAGGAGTAATAAGCACAAACGCCCTCCTCAGTGTGCAGGCATGTCACAGTCCATGATCTTTTGAACATGTAGGTGTGATCAAAGCAAGGCGTTAAAAGCATTGAGACACGATATAAAAGAAATACAAGGCAATATAAAACAAATCAAACACTGTCATAGAAATAGTTTAGAGCAGATTTCAAAGGAGAACGTGTGACAGATCAGCGTCACATGTCAAAAGGAAAAGAAAGATGATGGAGGTAATAATCCACAAATAAAAAACAAATATAGAAAAAAAGGAAATAAAAATATATCCAAAAATATCATTATTAAGATAAAATAAAAAAAATACATACTGTTTTACAGCAGGCTCAGCTGTTGAACTCCAAGGAGCCCAGGGAGAAAGCCCCACCCAGCTATAATAAATTAAATATCCAGGAAATAAAATTACTTCTCCACCCAACTCACATACATTCTATGCAAACACCACCTCCTGCACCCACTTCACTGTCATAGCTAGAATATATATCAATACATAAAGTTTGATCAAATCAATCTGACACACAGGACATAAACAAGCAGCTCTCTGTTTCAAACTATATGTTTTGATATATTGATTTAATTAGCTGTTGGATGTATAGTGCCCACACAGCTTCTTATGCATCATAAATCCAGGAGGAATAGAGCAACAGTAGCATGCATTAAGAGGGAAAGCAGTGAAATTGATGTTATGGATATTACTCTGAATAAAAATGATGAAGCCTGCAGAAGTGTGATTGACATGATTCTGTTTTGCATATAAAAGTGTCGAATATCTTCATTTGCGTGTCTGGTCAGAGCCTGTGGGGTGCTGTCAGTGTCCTTTCTCTCTCAAGAATTTGCTTTGTGATATGACATTTTCAAAAAGGTCAGAAACTGAACTTCTCTTTCCCCTCTCTCTCTCTTCTCAGCGCATGTTTGTATATGTGTGGGTGTGTTGACATGTTTACACACATCCATGTTTTCCCAGTGTGCATATGAAGTCAATAACCTGCTGTCTGTTACACAGCGGCATATGGCCTCCTGGAGGAGTTGTGGCCTGGCAATCTGCTGCTGTTGACATTTCTTATATAGGGCTTCTGAGATTCACGTCCCTTGTTGTTACTCTCTTGATATCTCAATTTATGACCCCAAGCACTCAGCATTACAAAGGCACATACAGTGGATATCAGTGTCCTGGCAGCATGGAGTGAGAAAACAGTCTACAAAAGATCCAGTAAATAATGCATGTAGCTTGTAGATTTTTTTTAACTTTTAGTAAAGACTGTGCCACTTTCTTTTCCCCCCTGATGCAACACAGATGTTTTTCATATTGAATTAGGCCATGATATCAGACATTTTTATGTTCGTTAATATCTTAACCCACAATCCAGTAACTGAAGAGTTTCCGCCTCTGATGCAACATTCAATGTTGAAAACAGTGAGCCACCCACTGGCTTCATTAGTGACATTTTCCCCAGTGAGGATGTCAGGGTAAGATGTTTGTGTTTGAGATTGTGACATTTGGAGCTCAGCGCTGAGGCACAAACTCTGAAATTAGAGAGCATTTATAGCCCGACATGAGAGAGACATTTGGAAATAGGAGAAATGTATTGTGTTGACATTACAGTAAATGTACGCTGCATCTCTCTTTCCATAGAGACATTCCCAAAGGAATAAACTTTTTTTTTGAGCTGGGTTAGTGGTATGGCTCTAGGGATGGTCCCCAGAGGATGAATCTTACTGCCTTTAGTGATCCCCTGACTTTTCATTCAGCAACACCATGAGGTTCACATTTTTGTTTTTTTTTGTAAAATGTCTCGACAACTATTGGATGGGTTGCCATAAAATTTTGTACAGATATTCATAGTCCCCAGAGGATGAATTCTAATGACTTTGCTGGCTTCTCCATGAAGCGCCACAAGCAGGTCAGCGTTTTCACTTATCCAATGAAATATCTCTATAGCTATAACATGGATTGCCACAGCATTATGTACAGACATTGATTGTTCCCAGGCAACGAATTCTAATGACTTTGATGATCCCCTGAGTTTTCATCTAGCTTCATCATGAGGATGACATTTGTGGTTCTGAGTAAAATGTCTCAACTCCTATGGGCTGCAATTGAATTTGGTACTTTGGTAACTTTTCATCTAGTCCCACTATGAGGTCAAACTTTAAAATTTGTTCAGTTCTTTGGTTTATAACTAAATATCCCTCAGCTGTTGTCGCTAAACTATGCTAAACTATGATGGCGAACATGGTAAACAGTATAGTAAACATGGTAGTTGCTAACCCTGACCCAACCTTATCTTCATGGTTACACAGAATTTGATAACATTTTACTTACAAAGTTCATTGCTGACATCTGGATCCCCTGACACAGCTTAACAGCAAAGTTCATTACGGCAAGCATCAAGTAGTCAACAGCTTGTAAACAAATCCACACTACACCCATATTACTGAAACCAAATTATTTAAGTTGCTAACCAAATCCCAAACACAATGTCTGTGCATCAAATGCTAGTTGGTGGTGGTAGCTCAGAGTCCTGCTGGTTGATGCCTGTGAAGACCAGCGCTATCAGTCTGCTGCTGCTGCCTAGTTGCCAAAGCAGAAGATTGGGTTGGGAGCAGATAATAGAGGTAATGGAGCATGATTTTTAGATGTTCCTTATCGAGTTCTGGGAAACCATTCAGAAGGCGGAGGCAGGACGTTGCTCAGTGTGTCTTTGCAGAGGCAGGGAAATGCTGACAATGACTGGGGAAATAGTTGGAAGGTGTAAGGGGCAGTTTGAGAAAGAAAACCCAGCGGACAAATCTTTTATTCAGGATGGAAAGGAGGGAAATTTTGGAGTCTGGGAACATTTTCTTGGCAGAGGTTGCTGAGATAGTTAGAAAACTCGTTAATGTCAAGGCAGTGGACGTGGATGAAATCAGTCTGGATAATGTTGGAGTGCCGTGATTGAAAAGACTCTTCAGTGTCACATAGAATTCAGGGGCAGCTCTATTGTATTGTATTGGCAGATGTTGGAAGCTGAACATTTTGGGGATTGTGCATTCAGACAGATCACAGACAACACACACTCCCTTCCTCTGAAAGCCTGAGACAAGGTGCTGGAAAGGAAACTCTGGCCGTCTGTCAGATGGATTTAAAAGTAACAATGCAGACTCCTGTTGGTTTCCAAAGCAGAGGCAACATGTTTTTACCCTTTCACAGATCACTGAAAGGTTTGGAGTTTGCTAAGCCTGACTACATGTGACTTTGTGGATTAGGAAAAGGTCACTGACCAGGTTTTCCAAGGTACCTTGCAGGAGGTGCTGTGGGAGCTGCTGCAGCAGCAGGCTGTTCAGTCACTGTCCACTCAGAGAGGAACGTTCTTATAATGATCAAGTTTGTTAAAGAGGGCACTGGACTCTCTGACAAGGACGCCTCCCTTCTGCGTGGGACTTTCACAGACTGCTCATTAAGGCAGAATGTCTGGAGAGCGTTTAGTTCAGTGACAGTAGGGTGAAATCTGCTGTTTGCAGAAAATATTTATGATTATCAGATGATTATTTCCAATGTGCAATGGAACATCAAACGAATTTAAAGAATAGTTCGACATTTTGTTTTCTTGATACCACTCTCATATCTGTCCATTAAATATGAAGGTAAAGCTAGCAGGCGGTTAGCTTAGCTTAGCATAAAGACTGGCGACAGTTGTTGTTTTACAGGGAGGGTTATATGAGTTCCTGGAGTCTTGTCGTCACAGAGGTTGCCAGGAAACCAGTGGAGACCCATGGAAGTCACTGCAGTCACAAACTAGCAAGGCTACCCAGAACTAGCCAACTGACACCACCTATCTCCATCGGTCATGTGACCCTTGCTCTTGCAGGTCGCAGCAGTCTGTCAAGTAATACTCCGGCACATTACCCCTTGTAAAACCACAACAGTTTCCAGTGTTTATGGTAAACTACGCGGGCTGTAAAGTGGTATCAATCTTTGCATCTCACTCTTGGCAAGAAAGTCAAATAACCTCCTGTAAAACCACAACTTGTCGATTTTATGAACTTTGGTTTTGTATCGATTAAACAAACAAGATAGAATCTGTCAGTAAGCTTCAGAAGTGCTGGTAGGCAGATTTTGTTACCTTGGACATAACCGGACTAGCTGTTTCCGGTCTTTATGCTAAGCTAAGCTAACTGGCTGCTGGAAAGTATGGGAGTGGTATCGATCTTCTCATCTAACTCTTGGCAAAAGAAAGCAAATTATATATATTATACACAAACATTAAATTAAATAAAAAAGGGAGACTGGAATAATAACCGGAGGGGAAAAGAGACACTCAGTGAATGCATTTAACAGTTAATAAAACAGTTTGTTTTGCAAGTGGGCAGTTACAACTTTGTAACAGCACATGAATATGATTGATGGTTTTGTACGTTGTCAGTATCTTCAACAGCAGTCTGATCAGTGGTTACGGTCCTCTTGTGTTTCTCTGCAACAACACAATGTGCAGTTTATGTATTTTAGTGATGGGACCAAAGCCCGTGGGAGCTCACATAATGACTCAAACTGCACAGTGAATGATGAATCCCATTTTTCATAAAGCCATGATTGATCAACCACTAAATGGGAAAAGGCAGCTGCAATAACAACACAAGAGGATAGCTGTGTAGGATGAGTGGACATGCAATGTAGCCAACTACACTGTATAGATTGTACAGGAGAGGTGTTTCATTTAATGATGCATCCTCCACTAGCTCCAAACAAAGCTGTCATATAATGAAAAGATGATAAACTAGCAGCTTGTGGTGGTTAATGGTTTTGTATCTGAGCTGTGAAGGACAACAAATGGTACATAAGGTTAAACAAAACACAATCTTGTACTTTTAAACACGTTTATTTGACCCATGCATACATTCTTCACATCCCAGCCAGACACAGACTCTCATATGAGGAGCTGTTCAAAATGTTGAACTGCTGATTCAAAAAGGTACGTGACAAAAAGCAGGAGACTGGGGAATTCAGCATGTCCAAACAATAAGCTGCATACCTTCTGTATGTGGTAGATGTTGTTTGAAAAATCCGTCTCATTCTCATCTATGCTCCAGACCTTCTTCTTCCTTTCTTGTGTGCGTGCGTTGTTATTCCTGCTTGTGAGAGTCTGCGGCGGTGAGAGCCTCTGGAGGAAATGCACTGAGGCCTGCAAACAGGCCAAGTCTCAGGCCACTGAGAGGGACAGGACAGGAAGCTCAGATGCTTACATAACAGCCCTATTGAGGGGAACGGTATTTGACATGTCACATAGCAATGTCCTCCATCAGCCACCCACTCTAACCCCCGTCCACAACCCCTGCTCCACATGTATCAGGTTGGCCAGGTCTCAGCGAGGGCACATTTTGGCCTCCAGCGGGGTTTCTGCTAGACTACTACAGTATGTTTGTCTGATGGGGACACTTGAATGTTCAGACCAATGGTATGTAAACTGATTTCTGTCTGGATAAATATTTAGATATCTCCCTACTACACATTTTTTTTCCCTCTGAGTTAAATCCAACAGGTAGTGTCGGCCTTAAATTTAATCGCCCTCCAAGTCCAGGTTCAAAGCGGCGTTCCCTGCCATTTAATGGAAGGCAATGATGTGTGGTTCGCCTTTAAGTCTGGGTGAGATTGAAAAACGATAAGGTGGCTATTAAAGACCTTCCTCCAAGAGGGAGAAACCCCAGTGTCTCAGGGCTTCTTGGCCACCAGTAGCAGCAGCCTTGCCGACCCCGCACGGCTGTATTTATAGAGCGCTGTGGATGAGTCATTTGGCTGAGTGCCCACTCTTCGTTCGCCAGATTTACAGGTCCCCACTTTGGGGCGGGCTGCTTGATTTACGATGCACCCCCTCCCCCCCTCCACCACCACCAGCTCCCACCCCACCCCTCTCACTTCCTTCAGAGAAGAGTAGACACACCATCTTGCCTTCGGCTTGCTTGTCTCACTCATTCGGTCGCTCTCTCCTACACTTCTTTCGTGTGTGTCTCAGAAAATATGCTTCCTCTGCTCTTTCGGCTCCTTTGACAGAAGTATATGCAGAGGAAAGGCTTCCTGAGAGGCAGACAGACCAGCCTTAGCCCAGCCTTGCCTAAGTGCTGCTGATTGGTGTGTCACATTGACCTGCCTTTGACTCAACAAAATGAAGTTTTAGGCGAAAGAGTTATATGAGGTGGAGGAAAGCGAGAAGCAAAGGAAGGAGGGGGAGAGTAGGAAGGACAGTGGTGAGTGTAGTGGAGTGTGTTTTAGCAGAAACAGAAGGAGATAAATCTATCTGTGGCACAGAACAAGAACAGATGAAGAGGTGGCACTGGGGGGCCGGCGGTCAGCAGCGACAGCGTGGCTTTAGCTCCCTCAACCTCCAGATCAGAAGGGGGAACGTCTTCCTCTGCGCCCCATGGATCTTAACTCCAACCCAGGTCTGTCTCTTTACATAACAGTAATGAATACTAACACGTTTGCATCTGGTTTGGACCGACTCATTACGATGGCAGTGATATTATTAGACTTTGCACTGTCTTTAGTTTCAGTGACAACTGAGGGAAAGGGGTGGAAGGATTTCTCAGACAGCTTTACTTGTCTTAAACTTAAGACACAAAGCTTGCAGATGAGTTGCAAATGGGTCTCCGTTCTCATTGAGAAAGTGTCTTTTCCACATGCTGTCCATTCATCATGTCAGCAGATGGGTGTTTTACAAGTTACAGTTCATAGCTTATGTTTATTGCAGCTGTGATTTCAGATGAGCAGTTTATGATGCTTGCATTCCTGATTTTCCTGCTGTTGTGGTGACATCGCTGCAGCTTCCTTTTTATGTGTCCACTATACCAACATCTGCAAACATGCTCAGTGAATAATGGAGCTAATATTTCTGACAAAATGATTCATTTCATATGCAGTAATGTCTTTTTATAGAGGGCTCTGTGGCATTGTATTGACAGGATGGGAATCACCGTCAGTCTCTTGGAGCTTGGTGAAGATCCTCATTTCAATTTTCAATACATTTTCTACACACCGCAGTCTCATCTCATTTTTCATTGAGGAGATGCTATTATCTGGTGCAACTTATTATCAAGGAAAAATTAGAACACATTACAACATATAAAAAAGGAGCAAAAAGTTCGGAACCTTAAAAGAGTGCGTCACAGTTTTAGCATTGCAGTCTATTTTTTTTAAAAAGTATCAAAACTGATGCAGAATCAGAGATATCATACCGTATTTATTCCACACATTCTTTTCCCCTCGTCAAAACCTGGCGCCTACATTACCCACAATGCAACTCGACTGCCGGTCACAGATATGGGGGTGTCATGCTAGTAGCGGCTAATGTAGCCTCAAGCAGAGATGAGTAGCGGGCTACAGAGGTCTAGTAAGCTCACTTCTTTCTTCACACCCCCACCCCCAGATTCATTTTCAGACTCGTAGTCTGAAGACCCAACAGACGCCGACTCAAGTGACATCCCACTGGAGCCACAACAGGCTTTATTCAACTTTTTTCACATATGCAGTAGTACTCCCCAACACCTGTACCCAGACTTTGATGTGTAAAATCAGCAGAGTTCCCCTTTAACATCTTTCAAATTTTCCAAAAACTGTAAAATGACTAAATATAAAAGCAGCAATCTTTCCGCGCTTCTGTAGCAAAGACGATGGAGCATCTTATGTTTCGCTTGTGAAATTATTTCACTTCACTGTTGTTATGAGGTGAAAATGCCATTAACCAGTTGGGTAATGTGATTGCAAACTATTTGCTGAAATGAAAGGCATTGCCATTTTCAGCCAGACCAGTCTCCAGTAGTAAATGCTCCATTTTTTGTGTGTCACTGTTACACATCATGACATATGAATTAAGAAAACATTATATAATTCAGCTTAAAGAAAAGGAAGACTGAATACAAAGTTTAGAAATTCCTACTTACATGAAGATCTTGTAAATAGTAATACTGAATAATTTTGTCCTATACTGCACTCAGTGTAAACACCACTGCAATGGTGTGAATGGGATTTAACCATCTGAGCCATTAGCTCATAACTTGTGTAATAACATAAGCTTTTAAACCACATATGTAGTTTAAATGCCACCCAGGTGTGGTTGTACTAGATACGTAGCTTTAAAAAAATCTTGCCAGAGGAAGAAAAATCACGCTTAGCAAAAAAGCATTCTCCTAGCTGGGTCAAATTTCACTTTCCTCGGCTGCTCGGGGGAAGATAACAGAACACACTCTTGAATTCATGGCTCGCAGCCTGCCTGTAAATCCATCCTGGTAAAGCTGTTCTCATGCAAAAAAATCTGAAGCAACAGATGGGAGAGAAAGCAGGCAGAAGAAATACTGTATATGTTGAATGTTGTGGCAGAAATGAGATTTCAAGAGGTGTTGAATGGAGGTGAGGAGGACAGAGAACAGAGGAAGAGAGGCGTTTTCTGTGTTTGAGATGTTGAACTCAAAAAACAAAAAGATAAAAATGGTTGGTGAAAGTATGAAATAGCTGATAAATATTTTGAATTTGATAAGCTAAGCATTTAATTTTTGATTAAATTAAAAAGTGGTACAATTAGTCCAACAATCCATTAGTCATTCGACAGAGAATTCATCAATTACTAGATTTAGCAACTTTTTAAGCAAAAATACGAAACGTTTGCTGGGCCAAGCCTCTCAAATTTGAGAATTTGGTTTTGGTGTTTTTCGTTGTCTTACATGATAATATATTGAATACCTTTGGGTTTGGAGCAATTGGAAGACATCACCATATGCTCTAACTTGACTATGACTTTTTATTAATTGAGAAAATAATCAGCAGATTAATCAGTAATCTAAATAGTTGCAGTCCTGCTGAAGACCACCATGCGACCACCATGCAACCTTTATACATACAGCACAAACTCCTGTTAATCCATGTAGCACTGCACAGCAACTGTACGCTGATTTAAAAAAAACACTACATGCATGTGTGGTAGCTCAGTGGCTACCAGTGGCTGTAGTTAATGAAAGCTTTATTTATAGCACAGGTTTGAACCTAGAGAAAAGAACAACATCAGCAAAAGTTCAGCGACGCACACTCAAACACACAAAGAGCCAACCACATCATCAGCATTTCTCTGTCTCTCCACTTAGATCACCACCGATCTTTTTCTTTGACCCAGCTTGCCTGCGCTCCCCCTGCACTGCAGCCCTCTCAGGCCGGCAGTGCTTTGGCCAGCTTTGTCAGAGAAAACAACGAGGATGTGGAGCGGCAACGCAGACAGGACTGCTGCGATGGCCAAAATGAAAACACGCTTATCTTGCCGAAGCTGATGGGCGCTGACCATTGGCTGTCCAAATAATTGGGCAGCGATTCAACAGGAAGTTTTATAGTGCATGCCTCTGAGTTTGGCCGTTACACAGACATATGTGCAGAAACACACGTTGAAAATAACACACACAGACAGACACAGATGCTCCTGCTGTGGGAACGTATTCTCTATTTTTGCGCCAAAAATGGCGTCATTCATATTCCATGTTCCACCTCATCAGTCACTAAATGGAAATATGAAGTGGTGGGAAAGGCTCATGCAGCGTGATGATTGATGAATGTCAGATTTATCTCTACTTTCTATCACAATAATGGTCACGTCTGACAGGACCTTCAATCTCCCAAAGCAATCTAGCAAATGAAAATGTTGATTAAGGCTTCTATGACACATAACCAGAGTGAATTCATTTTATAGTGAAATTACTTCAGGTGAATGAAAATCACGAGAAGCATTTTTCCTAAGACCCAGCTGTCAGGATTTTTCTTTTCTGCACACTTTTCTCTGGCCAAAGGACTTCACCAGCCTGCACGCCTAAATCCAGACTCAAGCTATTTCTGTTCCGGTTTTGATCACATCTCCTCCTCCGTTGCTAGTTCTCTTTGGTTCTCATGGGGAAAGACAGAACGGGTAAGTTGCCTCCAGTAGTCACACCATAAACCAGAAGCCAGGTTTCTATAACCCTGTCTGAAAAGTTCAAAGGGCTTTCCCAAAGGCCAGGTTGACTCGACCTACCAATTTTGGCTGTGGGGAGTGCAGGTGTGCATCTGCCCTGAAGCCCTCATCAGTACTGAAAGGTGATATTAGAAGGTATTAGTGAGTGGAGCAACAGGTACTTTGTCAAGTCCACTCCTTGTTTCATTTTCTGGCGTGGATAAAGGGAGGTTCACTCCCTTCCCCGAGTGCTAGGATGTTTGTCTGCATCTATTCCTTCCAACATCATTGTTATTGGATGTTTTATCTTGTCTGTGTCTTAGCAATTAAGATGAAAGCTGTAGAGACTGAGGTGAATGACATGTTGTCGTGCAGGGGAAAAAAAAAACAAATTTCTACAAACACCTCACTCTTTTTACGGTGAAAAGTTCATTTTAGCAGTAGCATCCTTATCTGCATCTGTGTGTGTGTGTACGTGTGTGTATGAGGCTTAGCGCTGACAACATCCTGTATCTAAATCAAAACAAATTTGGACGTCAGACAAACAGAGATCGTTTGTTTTGGGTCACAGAGTGCACACACAAGTATGAATTCCTGGCATGCACGGCGTACAGATTTACAGTCTCACGGCCACGAGTGCGTGATATATTCTTGTCGAATTGGTGATCTGTCATGGTGAGATATGTTTACATAACCGCAAAGGATGCTTACATGTTTCATACAGACACACAACATCGCGTGCATATTACAGCACACACACACACACACACACACACAGTATAGAGATGAAAACACTTTTGTCAAACACACTGCAGCCCAACAGAGTATAACTATTTGTTGAAACATGAATTCTTTGACAATATGGTGATGTGCTTAAAAGTGCATTAAAAACTAGTGTCGGGTTTTTCTCTTGGATCTGTGTGTACTGCGCCTTTCCAGAAGCTTCCTCTGAAGTATCAGTCTGCCTGTATCACTGATGTAATGTTTCAGCCTCCCAGCATTGCGTGCAAGTGTTCAAGTGACAACAGCTGCCAGCCCTCACCAAAACTCAACACTCCTAACATTTAAATGGGATATTAATCCCCAAGTCAGTAGTCGCTGAAGCTGTCAGTGGTCTAAATGCTTCACTCGTAAGGATTTTGGTATTTTAACAAACCTCAAAGTCTTGTCGTGCATAGTTTAAAGATGTTTGGAATCAGTCTAGAGTTAATCTCACGTTATACTGCAAGTCACTGCAGAAATAAATAGGTTGAGCAGAATGTTTGTGGTTTCATACCAACAGCTGAGAGCTTCCATAAATGTCATATGTGTTTTATATTTACAATTATCAGTTTTAGCTGTCAACACTTTAAAACCAAGTGAAATATTAGAGGATCATTCTGGGGGGTTTTTTTTGTTTGTTTTTACATGTGTTAGCACATTTACTACAACTGACAGATACTTTACACTCCTCACAGCCATTTTCCAAAGCGAGACATTTTATTTTTGTTTATTTTGGAATGTTTGATTCAAATTTGCTGCCCTGAAGGCTGCCACCGGTTTCCATTTCAGTGAATGCCAACTTTGCGGGAACTTGAAACTAGCTTAAGATACAACATATGATCCATCATAGTAAACATTACATTGGAAAAAGAAGAAGACAGCATTGTTAGAAAATACTGTTTGTAGTAAATGGGCTAAAGCATACAAAAAGCAGGTATGATCCTTAAAACACATCAGCAGACACAGTACAACTCACTTTTACCACCGCATTAGTCTTTATAATGATCACGTCAACACAAGCTCTGGACTTTAAGTCATGTCTGGGCTGTGTTTCCTTTTCCTAAAGTTGAAATTGATGCCCCTTACATAATGGTATATTTACAGCAGCCTTGGCAGGACACACAGACACGGCTCTTTATTTAGTTGGCATGAAATCAGAACAGAGACATTTGGCTTTTTGACAGCCCTGTGACCTCCCTGAACGGACTGACCCATTGCTTCCCCGACTGTCCTCATGACAACTCATTAAAACTCTGCTCATTCATACTACTCAACAGCTGCCTTTGACCAGTGCAGTTCACTCCCCTTTTGTGTGAGAACAGAGGAGTGAATATGTAGTGACTGAATCACTTGTTGTTATCAAGGAGAACTTAAAGATTTGAAAGACTTTCTGCGTTGTTGTGGCTAACCTCATGGCTTCAGAACCCAAGTGGTCGAGGTATCATGTTTGCCTTTCAGCACTACAGAGAATTTAGAGTTGATGCGGCCATTATTCTCCATTTTTGGTGCCATGATTACCTTCTTCCCCATGGGCGCCTGTAGAAGGACAGTAGAGCCAAACAATCCTCGTCCCCTTTGACCTCCCCACTCCTATTCACTTTGTTACTCATTCAGCATCAGATGGTAATGGATAGCCATAGGTACTCTATGGAGTCTGTGTTCTCCAACCAGACAATGTCTTTGGGGACTCAGGTGGAGGCTAATGTTGTGGTGTCTGCCTTCAGATAATGTCAATTGACAGGCAAGGACCACCGTGACACCAGGAAGAGAGTTAGCCATCGATACCTTACTGGGTTTCGGGTGACACAGGACAACCATTATAGATACATGGGAAGATGTAACCGCAGAGAGAGGAGCTAGAGGAGTCTGTGCAGCATGATAAATGTACAAGATGTAATGAGAGTTTAGGATATGAAAGATTTGGTGTCATTTTGATTATTTGGTCCTTTGATATTTTTATATTATTATCAACATCCTAATGTGAAGATGGTAGGAGTATATTATCATCTAGGGCTGCAACTAACAATTATTTTCATTATCAATTAATCTGTCAGTTATTGTTTTGACTGAATAATCCTTTAGTATATAAGGTGATGTCTTCAGATTGTTTTGTCCGACCAACAGTCCAAAACCCAAAGATATGTAATTTCCAATGATATAAAACAGAGAAAATAAAAACGATCTTCAGATTTGAGAAGCTAGAACCAGGGACTTTTTGGTGTTTTTGTTTGAAAAGTTACTGAAATTATTATATCATTATCAAAATACTTGCAGACTGATTTCCTGTCAATCAACCATTCAACCATTCATTAATCGACTAATCATTGCCTCAGTATATTTCACCTTTTCATGTCATTATCAGCTATCATAATATACAGGTGATGGGACTTTATTGTCATGTAGAGCTTCAACTAACAATCATTATTGTATTATTTACAAAGCTGTTGATTGTTTTTTCAACTAATCAAATTTTGACTAATGGTTTCGTCCACTAAATGTCAGAATTATTGAAGAAAAGCAGGCCCAGTTTCCTAAATCCCAGTGTTGCGTCTTCAAATTGTTTGTTTTTTGTTCGACCATCAGTCCAAAACCCCAAGACCAGCACAAATTTGGCACTTTTGCTTTATTAATGACTTAAAATGCTAGATAACAGAAAATGAGGAATACTAATTAAGATGACTTATTTTGTTATCTTGGAGGGAAAATGCTCCTCCAACTTATTTATTTATGTTTATTTCCATATTTCTTGATCAATTATCACAATTTTCAGATAAATTAGATTAATAAACTATGGATATGTAAAACTGTGAGTATGTTTTTGAAGAAATTTCTTTCATATTTGGAAATTTTGGGATTTGGGAGAGTGAATTGTTCGGTTTGATTGTCAGCCCCAGCATACATAACAAGTGGCAAGGGGTGAAAAATAAAAAATAAATGACTTTAATGATTAATCAATTACATAAATTGATGTCAGTTCATTTTCAGTCAGTCAAATAACTGACTATTTAGATTCAGCACTATTGCCATTACTTTAACTTTGTCTACGTTAGTTTTACTCACTGATTAAAGTTTGCATAAACTGATTAAATAAATTAGTTACATTTGTTGATACTAAACAAAATATTACTAAACAATACCAAAACAAAATGTAATGTAACATAGTATCCATGTGATAATATTATTAATAATAGTAATAATACTGTATATACACTCTCGATATTGTCTATTAATCATATTAAAGCTTATTTGATTCCACATGCAAAAAGTCAATATTATTGCATCATGATGCTGTGAAGCAGTTTGTGGTTGAAGATGTTAACAAAGCATTGCAGTGTGAATGGGACATCCCATGTTTGCTTATGGGGTCATGCCCTGTGTGAAACCAGTGGCCTTTTTTAAACCCAAGCCTTCAGAGAGATCTGGCTATTGTTCCTATTACAGTGCTTAAGAGAAGTATGTGCATGTGTGAGTGTGTGTGTGTGTGTGTGTGTGTGTGTGTGTGTATGTGTGTGTACTCCCCAACCCCCTCTTCAAACCTCACCTCCCTCACCTCCCTCCCCTCCTTCCCTTTCTCTTTCACACCCTCTCAGCTGTGCTCACTCACTCATTCTGAGCCGGGCCAAAAACTGGCAGAGCAGCTCCTCAGTCAGGAACTCCCGTCCTCAAGTTAACCCAGGCAGCCGGGACTTTTTAACCCACTCAGGGAGCTTCTTTTCTGAACTGCCAGAGATAGAAGTGTGGAGGAGACATGGAGATGGTTCATCAGGCGATTCATAGTTTACCACAGTATGGATTATCTGATTTACTATCCTCACATCAAGGTAACAATTACGTGTGTTATTTGACTAGTTTTAGCCTGCTGATAGCTTTACATGCACTGCATGTCTCTACTGTAATATAATGGATGTATTTCTCTAAACCTACACTGATGTCTTTACTACAGACTGCTTTGTTGTAACAGCTGCACTTTGCAGAGGGATTAGATCATCTGGAGGTGATATCACTCATGAATGAAACTCTGTGTATAAGGATGCCACTACTTGATAACCGAAGATGAAGAAGGAAATAGAGGTAGTTTTTGTTTTAATCCTCGTCATCGCTCCGTATGAACGAACAAACAAATTTCACATTGTAGTTTGGCTTGTCGCTCTGTGACTTCCTGTTCTGTTGGAGGTATTTATGATGTGTGGACTTCTGAGAGGACTATCATTAGACACAATATTGAATCTCAACTTGCCCCTGCTTGCATGCAAACAAGAAGACTCTTGCAGACAAGAGAGAACACACACTGATGTATTCATTTAATCTCCCACTGTATACACACACACTTAGACTGGGAGAATTATGACACATATTTTTGTCGTTTAAAGCTAAACAAGGTAGTTACAGTGTCTGCATTGTTTTCTGGGCCAGCAGCAGCTGCTTCCTCCACTTGGCAAGCAGCACAATCAAAGTCTGGAAGAACTTAACATTTTCACAACAAGTCTCCCACAAAATGTATTCCACTTTAGAGCATACAGAATTTTTTAGGTCATTTTTAACCCTTTAACACCCACTCCCTTTTGGGCAATATCTGCCTAAATTAAAACTAACTGACCATTTTTTATTGTTAGACCCTTGCAATGAGGTGATCATAGATTTGTCACTTTGTTAGACTGCTAGACTGCTTTGAAGGTTGGGAGACGCCATATTTTTAAAGGTTTCATTTGTATACTTTGCACTCTGCCCTGTATTGTACCTAGGTCATTTTAACAACATTTTCACCACATTAAAGGAATAGTTTTACATTTTGGAAAATATGCTTATTCAATTTCTGGCCAAGAGTTAGATGAGAAGATCGATACCAATTTTTGTAAAATATGAAGCTACAGCCTGGAGACAGTTAGCTTAGCTTAGCATACAGGCTGGAGGCAGGGGGAAACAGCTAGCCTGACTCTCTCCAAAGGTGAAAAAATCTGCCTAACAGCACCTCTAAAGTTGGATTTTTTACAAAACTACAAAAGCAGAAGTATAAAATCAACAACCTGTGGTTTTATGGGGTTTATGTGCCAAACATTTTCTTGTCCAGGCACAGTGACTTCCTGGAGTCTTTGTGCTAAGCTAAGCTAACCATCTCTTGGCTCTTTAATGGACAGATATGAATGATGTGCAAGAAAGAGAATAAATGTATTTCCCTACTATTCCTTTCAGCAAAAAGACCAGAGTCTAATCATTACATACACTATATATGTTCATATTCATGTAACATTTTACAGTACTAGCATAGTTCATAGTGCTATGTAGCATCCTGTGTGACAGCTGATGGTAAAAGATGAATACTGTTATCTGCACAAAATTAAACCACCTATTCTGTGAACCTACCGGCCAGTGCAGCACGGTGTGTTGTTTTACAGGACTTATTCACAGAGGTACTGGTCGGAGTGAAGTGTATCGGGGCTCCAGGTATTTGTGAGCAATTACAGCACAGTGGGATCCTTTGTTGTCTCCCACCTGTTTTGGGCCATTAGTTAAAGACTAGTCTGCAGCTGGGCTTGGCCACTTATTAAGGCCAGTGGTCAAAACTGGAATGAACAGTTGTTAGCTGTTTGCACTCAACCCAACTCAGACGGTATTTATGACACACATGGAGGGCAACTATAAATAATAGATAATTTCATTCGATGCAAGTGATATGTTATGGTTTTGTTGGAGGATATGCAAGGTGTGTTATTAATATGCTTTATGCAATAAAATACGATACAGGTGGTTCAGGTTAGCAATTTCTCTCCTTTGTTTAGTGCTGCATACAGTTTTGAGATACAGTAGCATGATGCAGTTGGAGTACAATATTTCCTGTATGTAAAAAGCAAAAGCCAAACTTTTTTCACAAGGTCTAATGTAAGTCTCAAGGTGAATGAGGATCCGTGTGCCTTCTTTAATACAAGCTGTCCTCTGAAGCACCAGTCTGCATGCCTCTGTAAAGCTGACAATTGTTCACCGCTGAGTTTCTAAAACTTTGGAGCAGTGTGCTGAAGCGTGGTGAATCAGGGGAATTGTGACAGCTGTCACGGTTGTCTCTTCAGGTACAGTCGCGCTATAAGTGAAGATCCTCGGCTGTCTCTGGAGGTGAACTCCTGCTAGGATTGGTCTCATTTAAGAAGCGATGATTGAGGGAGTTTTTTTGAAACACAGTGCCAGTCACGCCACAAGCAGTCTGAGAATTGTGCGGTTAGAGAATAATACTTGCAGGCAGCTTAACCACAGCTGGTAAAGAATCTGTCAAAGGGGAGCCTCTAGTCATTTTATCTAGTGGACAGATATGGAGAATTTACCTACAGGCGACAGGATGATATATGAGCTAAAAGTAAAAGCTGGAATCTTTCTGCAGTTAATGCTTAATTGAATCTTGAATTGAATCTTGATGGGTGTGAAAGTTGCATACCAGGGACTGAAAAGCTAATATTTGTTCTTCACAGGGATGCAGCTTCGGGTTTTCTCTGATTATCTGTTTATCTGATGGTGGTTTTAACCTGGAGTCAAATCACTGATTGACCTTTATGTGTCTGAGATCAGGAGACAATGCTGAGTTATCTGGGAATGCCGTGTGTTTGTGATCAGGCTAAACATGAGTCTCCAAACAATTAGCGCTTGTGCACTAAAAGATTATTATTGCATTTGGCTTAAAAGAGTTCCCATAGAAGAAATAAAACTTAGAACAAATCGCCTTTGCCAAGTATGCAAATGGAACACTACTCATTAATGCCTGGAGTAGTTTACAGCACCTATGTCATTCACAAACTGATGACTCAATCTTTGCAGCTGCGAGATGATTTGAGTCTGTTTCTCATATAAACCGCTTTGCTCTTAGTCACAAACGCAAGGCAAGGCACTTGGCTGAAAGCTTACTGACACATCTCTGCCAGACAGTAAGAGTAACCGTCTGGATACACACACAAAGACAGCCAGTATTATTTAGTTGTCACTTGTATTGTCATCTTCTGAAGTAGGTTTGGCTTGTGAGAGGGATGAATGAGAGTGAGAATGTATGTCCTTCCATCTGCTGCTATTTGTCTGTTTCATTAGAGGTGATACAAAGATTAATACTTAAACTAGTAATACAAGTTACAGGGCTACAGATGGGAGCATAGGTAGCAAATAATTCCTCAGTCAGCACACTCACAGGTTTTGTAATGACAGTTTTAAGGGTTTTGTCCAGGAAGTTGTCCATGTGCTAAGTGAGTCTAACATATCGCCCGTCTTTATAAACCATGTGGCCAATTCAGCCACTGTGGAAGAAAGCTGAGCATTAACAGGAAATGGCAGGAGGAACAGGAGTGTGCTGTAAGAGCCATGGTATGCTGTATAATCCTGTTGCACGCTTGTTTAACAGCTTCACAACCGTTGTTTCCAAAAGGAAATACTGTCTTTCCATGCGAGTAATGGAAACAGAGGCTCTACGTTGAGGGCTGATTGATTTTAAATGTGGACAAAAACACTCACTGGCACACCAGGGAATCACAATTACTTTGCATGACAATCACTGCCTACAATGCTGTCAGGGTGGAGATGCCTGTGACTGAGAAACCTTTGAGTGCCAAACTGGCCAATGTGACTAATTGGTGTCGCTGTGGATCTGACAGGTCCACTTCAGTGGTCAACACAGCTGATGGGGTTGAGCAGTATGGCATTTTGACCAAACGTGTACATAATTAAGCTTTCTAAACCAACATGGTTGGGCATCTCATAGACGGCAGCACAAGCATTCCCAGAATTGGATGGAAATGTGTGTCATTTTCTTGATACTGGTGCATCAATATGCTTATTCTTGTTGCAAGATATTGACAGTAGTTCTTGCACTGACACCGGGTCAAATGACCCACCGCAGAGGCAGATTTGACTTTACATTTTGATGAAAAACAGGTCAATCATGTTTGTATTATATTATATTATATTGTATTATATTGGTTTTGACAAACACTGGTCATTTTAATGTACAAAGCGCATGTTTTTTCCCATGCACAGCCAAATAAATTACTGCAAAAATAGCCTGCACCTGCTGTGACATGGTAACCTGAGATGTCAGTTGAAGCTAAATAGACAGAAGGCTTCCTTAATTGATATGAACTGTACATCTCTTTCTCTCAAGGACCACAAAATGCAAGCAGTACTGTATGTCATTATTTTATATTTGATTATTGCACTTTAGCTATTCAAGTATGTTATTTTTTGTTATCTAAATATTTCCTTTGTTGCATTTGTATCATTTTTCATCATTCAGATTGTTGTTGCACATTTGCAGTTCATTTTAAAGTGTTTGCAAATTGTTTTGAAGGAGGAAACATGTCAACGTGGTTACCTAGCTCAAAGGATAAGTGTGATGAAATACTCTATTTTTCTTGTTGTCAATAAATGCCATGAAAAGACCAAAACCAACAGAACTACCAAAACTATTAACAACTACTGCCTGTGTGGCCAAAGCCTGATATATCTTATTCCTCCATGCCGCGGAGCTCCACTGTTGTCCAAAAACACACTGTTGTACTGGTAACATCATTACCACGAATATGGGCACTGTAGTTTGTTTCCTAAATATGCTGTTCTCACTAGAGCGTCAAATGTGTATCAATCCGCAGCTGAAAATAGTCCACAATAAATGCACAATTTGCTCCTGTTTAGTAACATTTAGTAAAAAACTACAGTGCCCAGTTGTTTCAGGAAATTATTTTGCCGTTTTGAAAAATAAAACAAGGTATTTGTGAGCCATTTTTAAAGCTTCACATTTTCAGTAGGAACACAGGCTGAAGTGCCACAGACAGGGTAGTGACAGACAGACTAACACATTGTTGGTTTTAGTCTTTTCATGGGATTACTATAGATTATATCCCTAATGCCACTGTTATTATAATTATCTTACAGTATCACCGTTAAAAGTTTCCTATAATACCTACAGGTTCTGCTGGGGGGACCATAGAAAAGCTTGGCACGGCCCTGGTGCACTCACTGTCTCACACAGTGGACACACCAACACATGATATTCTCTTCCTCTCTCACTCTCTGAATTAAATCAATTATTTATGAGCCGTGAGGAGTTTGTGAAACGGAGGACTTTGGGTTGATGGACGTGAATCGCTGAAGTATTTTAGGGCGACGGCCGCGTTCACACTGAGGAGCCGCTCACGTGTGTGGATGTAGGTGAGCTGCACATTTACCGGCGGATCAGTGTTGTCGTTTCGGTTTGTGGACACACTGCATCGCTGAAAATCTGTTGCGCGTCGCAGGTTTGAGGAAGCGAAAGATGAAACTACAGCGCGGATGTGATTCCTGCAGTTAAGAGGTGAGCTGAAGCTGCCTCTTTGTTTATGTGTTTTACTCATGAACGGAGCAATAGGAATGCAGATAGAGCTTAAACACAAGTGTTGCTTTGCATGTCTAAAGATGAGGGTGTGACTGGCAAAAATTAATCAATTGCGTCTACTCCATGTAAGGTGTAATTAATGGGAGCTCTGAGGGCATGTCGATAGCGGGTAGTGACTAATTACTGGATCAGGAACAGCGGGCACTAGCCTGCTGTTAAAAAGAAGAGCTTGCTTCCTGCACACAGATCACAACATGGGTCAAAACTTCAGTGTCTTTGATGTGAGAGTTGGTCTGTGCGAGCTTTAATTATCTGCATCCTCACTGTTACTGTGAGGCACAATATGGATGCATGAATGGGTGGATGGATGAATTGTAGTGGCTGCAATGGAACCAATATAAGCAACACTCATCTGCCTTTTACAATATTGTGTAAACTGTGACTTTTCAAACTTGGCAAATAGTATCTTGAACCTGATCTTAACTGCACATTTCATAGTTGCTCTGTTAGCCAATAAAAACATCACAGTGTATCAGTGTGTGTTGATTAGTTTTAAAAGTGCAGAAATAGATACCACAAATGATTTCATAACTAATGATTGTTTTAATTTTCTCATCATCTTTTCATCTATAAAGTCGACAAAAATAGGAGAAAACATGCCCATGACAGTTCCCCAGTGCCCAAGATTATGTCCTCAAATGCATTATTATGTCCAACCAATAGTCCAAAACCTAAAGATATTCCATTTACAATGATATAAAACAGATACAAGCAGCAATTCCTCCCATTTGAAAATCTGGAACCAGAGAACATTTGGCAAATTGCTTGAAAAATGTTGATGATTGTCTGTCAGTCAGTTTTTCAAATAATTAATCAATCATTTCAGCTCAGTGGTGGTGACGTTCATTTATTGGAGCAGGTGGCAAATGCTGAGAATGTACAGTAAAAGTAATGCTGAGGTTAAGACAGAGTAATATTAGTGATTCTAACGAGAACTGAATGTTAAGCCAGTAAATGAGACCAACCAGCCGATACCATCATGCTCACTGTGAGGTGCACAATGTTAGAATCAAGTTGCTGTGGATTGCAGCTGAAAGTATTCATTTTACCTGCTTCATGAGGTGAAACTGCAGACTATAGTGCATCATGCAGCACTTACTGTGACCTTTTTATGTTACAGGAAGACAGAAACATGAACCCTGAATATCTGAAATTAGCTCCAGTTACACT
The DNA here is from genome assembly GCA_003416845.1 of Oplegnathus fasciatus. Taxonomy (NCBI): domain Eukaryota; kingdom Metazoa; phylum Chordata; class Actinopteri; order Centrarchiformes; family Oplegnathidae; genus Oplegnathus; species Oplegnathus fasciatus. Next base: position 194,255 of record NTHP01000331.1, read on the forward strand.
TTTGTTGTATAATGACTCCTCACTTGAAACCTCTTTTGACTCTCTGAGACATATCGTCTTTTGACTCTCTGAGACATATCTTCTGCATTTACTGTGGGTTCATTATTGTTTACGTTGTCTGTGATTGCAAAGGGAGCCTGTAGTGGATAAACACTGTGGACATGTAGAGCGCCACACAAACACTGGCATCTGCTCCCAGCTAATGAGATCTCATTAAGGCTGACAGGGAGCATCAATCTCACTGTCAAAGTTTGGCTCCAAATATGCTCTGGGCCCCATTCTTCGTACGTGAATAACCAAGTTATCCAGATTAAAAACTGACAATTTGACATGAGTTTGGATTAGATCTGGAACTGTCAAAACCCACAAAAGTCAAAACCCTCAAAAGTGCAGGCTTATTGACAGTTAACTAGATCATGACAAAGAGGTTTGAGAGTGAACCCATTACACTACATTTATTTGACACTTTTGTCCAAAGCTACTTACAGTAAGTACATTCAAACCATGTAGGAGCAAGAAGTGAATCCCTTTTAAATGAATAACAAAAAACATGTTCAGTGCTACAGTTTGTTTCTTTTTAAAGAAACGAGACATAAGTAAGTGCTGACAACCCCATACACAACCCCAAACATAGATTTACAATGAACGATTGTTGATGTATGATTTTAGATGAGAACATGCAAGTTGTTGAGAAATCACTATGATCTGTTGGTGTAATTATCACAATTACATTTTCATAATGAAGTTA
>NTHP01000331.1:195157-244426 GCA_003416845.1 Oplegnathus fasciatus
GCACACTAAAAAAAGAACCAAGACAGATTTAGTATGAGAAACTGAGCAAAAAGACATAAACTCAACTAAAAGATTCTCACTGTTTAAAGACCAGTGGAGCCAGAACGTATGGTATTTGAATTTTTTATTTGAACATTAAAACGTATTAAATGATTGACTGCAGAACTTGCATTGCTGAAAATTAGTCATGAAATTGAAGCTCCTTTTTAAGAGATTTTAGTATCTCTGAAAAGTCTCCCTAGCACATCCATCGGGAACCCACCGATGTCACTCGTAGTCCAACTCGTATTCACTGGAAATGTTGAACTGTTTAACAGTGATGAAAGTGTGGAAACATTGTGGAGCTCAGTGTAGAACAAATGACACCAAATGCACATATAAAATGAGACTTATGTTTATGAGTTTATAGCCCCAGTGCATGCTGGGAGGCATTCCCACCACACCTACCTCATGTAACTGCAGTCATGTGATCAGCACTCAGCCAATCATATGACCAAGGTTCATGGTTTCAATTCTTTACTCATTCTGCCTTTATTTCAAAATAAGAGCACACTGTTATTCAAGATAACTTAATCCAGGATTAACAAATCAACCCTCAAACTGCTTTCAAAGAACCAATTTAGCTGAATGAGAATAAACAGGATTATTGTAGCCTGATAACAGCATGTTGGCCTGAATTAGTTATGACACATTTGAGGAACATGGCCTCTCTGACACACCAAAAACACTCTGCCATTACCTCTACTACTACTACTACTACTACTCATTCATTGTTATTCTGAACTGTGCTTCTTACCAGATTTAGTGATTAATTCACCTTAATTGCACAGTATTCTTTAATTCATGATAGTGACATTGATAATAATGACCTTATATTTTATTGTGTTATTTGTTGTTTATATGTATGTATGTTGTTTGTATGTATGTATGAACGTCACTTTAAAAACTTGCATGGGACTAAGGGCTGGTTTGTATCAGAAAACAGTTTCAGTTTCACAGTCTAAGTACCAATTTTTGCTTCATTTCAAGTCATTGGGACTTCATATTGGTAAACATGATCTCTTTGCTGGCCTTTCATGTTGTGCTGCAGCAGTCTATAAATATTTTTTATATGCAACACGCGGATCTCATCCTGTGATACAATCAATGGATCAGGATCCCTGGTGGTCAAAGTCATGAATAATTCAACCGTTTGTGTGACACACCATTTGTCTCTTAATGGCTCATCTCCTCTTATAATAGACCAGGTGCATCCCCGTGAGATGCCGTGAGTCGTTGTTTGTTTGTTTCATCTTAATAAAGCTGAAGTGGAGCGGTCCAAATGGCTCTGTTGTCATAGCAATCGCTGCAACCAGATTCGTTATGTGAAACGGGTCCAGACCCTCCGCTCCAATCTGTCCGGTATCACATGACAGCAGAGTGCTTGTGGCCATTATCCACAGGTCGAATCTGGATAGCTGAGCCTGCCTCTAATGAAACATACATCCAGAGATGTAAACATTTCTTTTGTTTTATTACTGCGGGTGAGGTAGAAGGGCAGTGTGTGTGTCCAAAATTGCCATATTTTTAGAGACACCTAGTGGTTAGGTTCAAGTAAATTATCCTGTCATCCAAGGACAATAAAAGTCACTGCTGTGTTGAGGTCAGACACTGCTTGGAGCTTCGCTTTAAAGTCACCTTCTATTAAAAAATGTCTTTTGCTTGTTGTTCACTTCATTCAGCTGTTTGATCTTCACTGCACAGAATATTGTATGTTCAGAGTTTGATACTAAAGTGACGTTTTCACATTCAGCTGCTGAAGGGGGGGGAAGTTTTGTGAAGCCAATCGGAGTCCAGTATGCAGCTTGCGCAAGTGTGATGTTGAAACTTGAAGCCTCCAGTTCACAAACACTGAAAATGGACTTTTCAGTGAAGCAGGAAACATCTTGTGTCCAGTAGTTCAACTTTTATAATAAACAATATTTGCATATTCAAAGATTCTGGATTTTTCAATGAGGCACAAGTAGTAGATGTAATTTTAAGAGTTTATAACTTTTGTGGAAAAAAAACATATCAGATCCAAATTATTATTCCAAGCATGTATGAAAAACATGCCTGGAGGGGATCTTAAACTTCTAAAATATTTTGAAAGTTCAGTTCCCATAAATCTTGAGTGCCTTGAATAAAGAGATGAGATTAGCGGAAATTAGAATTTCTCTTCGTGTTGGACTGTTTTATTCTCCATGAATTCACAATGACAGTTTTGCCACTAGAGAGGAGACTTTGGCCAATAGCTACAGGATATTTTAATCGTCTGTGTTTCTGCCTCTTTTATTTGAACAGGGGGAGACAGAGAGCGGATGACAGCCAACCATGAGACCTACCTTCTTATGGCCAGCACCCAGAATGACATGGAGGATTGGGTGAAGACGATCCGCAGGGTCATCTGGGCTCCTTTTGGTGGAGGTCAGTATACACGCAACCATGTTTTTTTGAATTTGAACTGAATAACATGTTAACTTGTTGATGTTATGAGATTTGTATAAAGCTTCCAGTAGCGGCGCTGGAGGACTGATACCACCTCACCACCATCTCTGCTTTTGAGCAAAGCACAAACTGCTGACTGTGTGCTCTGATCCCACTGACAGAATGCATCCTTTATGTGCAGAGACTGTGTTTAACTAAGCACTGAAAGCACAAACTTCAGTTGCCGGGTGCACAATGAAATAAATCCGTTTGTGCGTGCACGATAGAGACGGGACTTAGCAGTAATTTCCAGGTACAATACCGCATTTATTGCCAAGATGCCACCTAGATATGCATGTATTACTATTCTGTAATATTGTGATTACATATTACAGGTTTTACTTTTTTGAATAGAGGACTATAAGGAACAGTTGACTGCTTTTTTCCGTAATATTTTTTATTATAACTTTAACAGTACTGTATCTTCAAAGTTTAAAAAAAAAACAGGCATGTTACCAGAGTCTGTTGGCAGGTAAAGCAACAGTTTGCCTCCATGTTTTACTCCATATGGTGTAGAGCTGCAATGATTAGTTGATTAGTCGATTAGTTGTCAACTATTAAATTAATCTCCAACTATGTTGATAATCGATTAATCGTCTTGAGTCATTTTTATGTCCAAATTCTCTGATTTGTTCTTCCTCAAATGTGAATATTTTCTGGTTTCTTTAGTCCTCTATGAGAGTAAACTGAATATCTTTGGGTTGTGGACAAAACAAGACATTTGAGGATGTCACCTTGGGCTTTGGGAAACAGTGATCAACATTTTTCACCATTTTCTGGCATTTTCTGGACCAAACAACTAATCGATTAATCGAGAAAATGAACAGATTAATCGATGATGAAAATAGTCGATAGTTGCAGCCCTAATATGGTGGTGTCCTGCCACATGTTGTTTGGAACACTACGATATTTGACTTAACCATGACGAGATGTATAAACAGCTTTAGTCATAGCAATATTTGCTTTGTCATTTTAAATTTTGAAATCCAAAACGGCGCCTGCTGCTCGAATCTCCACTCTCATGTTTGTGTCATCATCCTGCATGTTTGTTTACGCTTTCTATCCAGCCTATTCACGCTGATAAACAAACGAAATTGATGTGTTGAGCTCAATGACATGTGTCAAATAAACTGACAAAAGAGGGCGAATAAACTGTGATTCAAAGCTGAAGTGCATGATGTTGTAGTTGTTCTCATAACTTTGGTGAGATCAGTGTGCTGATTACCGAGTCTCCTACTGCGCCGCTATGGCTTGTTATTGACTTAACTGGCAGACATTGGCCCACGTTGTGAATGAACAGGGCACAAGCGCGGCATTTGTAACCGGACAGGCAGTTCAGGCAGCTCCCGGTGACACAGTGAATAGATGAGGCTGAGCTGGCCCCTCTGTTTTCAGTGCAGGGAGTTTGATGTCTATTGCAGTTGACTGCTCTTCAAAAGGACGAGCCATTTGTCAAAGATGCCACAAGAAAGGTGGCTCCAAATTGGAGCCGGAGCCGGGCTCTCTCTGTCTCTCACACACATATATACACAGAGCACACACACTTATTCCAGGCTTTCACATTCTGCAGTAGCAGCAGAGACTAACTGAGCCCCGATTGGCTGGTCAGTGCCCCTGAAGTGTGATTAAATATTCGGTTCAGAGAGTGACAGACAGGGAGGGAGCTCCCAAAACGAAGCCCCTGTGTTTGACCCACAGAAGAACTCGGAGCCCCTGATGGTTTGCTGTCATGTTGTGCTGAACACTTGCTATGATGTTGAATTAATTACTGGCCAGCTTGAACAAACAGTCGGACAAGAGAGAGTGTGCAGTCAGACCTTTTGAGAAATGTGCAGCTGTGGCCTCTCCATCTGGATCTTTGGAGATTTATTTCATGGTAATTACCTATTGTTTATTAGTAGAGAGTTTGCATTTTAATTTGAACTTTTGTAACTGCTGTTGCTGTTGGATCAATGCTATGTAGAGAATTAAAAAGAATATTTTAAACTGTCATGTAAAAACACTACAGTGCCACATACTGTATATATTCAGAAAGAGCTTATATGGGAGATTTTCCAGACTGTTGACTGTTGATTTTAACCCAAGTTTTCACCACAGACAACCACCTCCAACCACCCTATCATTCCTGTCATGTCTGTTTCAGTCTGCTTTGACAGCCAATGTTTTCAATCTAATTTACAGTTAATATGTAATTAGTGTAAAACCACAGTTAAAGGTACTTCACGGTAAAATGTTTACCTGCCTTCTGGTTGTGGATCAGAGTTCTCCACACCAGACATGAACTCTATTAAAACTCCTCAAATCTGATATGAGCTTGAAAGCTTCAAAAAGTTCTTTAGTCTGTCAAGATTTTTTCAAACAGGTGTTGAGTTGATATGATAGTTGAGGGACATCAGATCACACACCAGCTGCTATTCTGTCGAGCTGTGATTTTAGGTTCTGGTTCTGGTTGAACTGATCTTAGAAGTTCTCATTTTCAGTCTATATCATGAATTTAAAAAAGAAAGCGAGCAGCCCACTCACCCCTAGTGATTTCTTTTCTTTCTAACATTTAAAATGATATTTCCCAGGTATGAATATAAGCTTCACATACAGTAGCTGTAGGCAAACAAGTTGTGATAAAATGTAATTCTCCCTACAAATATTTAAACACCCTTAGCCATTAAGCCTTTTATTGGCTTCTCATGAATAAAACATGTGTTCTGGTAAATGTAGCTTTTGAGTTATTATAATTTTCCATGAGTAACGTCTGCCTGCGCTATTGGATTGTCAAATATGTCATATTTTGAGTGACATTTCATATGCAGTGTCTTCGCATGTTGCAAGGTTTTAATATCTGTCCTAATACATGCATTTCAAGTCTTTTCAAAGCCTTATGAGGAGAAGGTTTAGGCCAGGTTGAGTGTGCTTAATTTAATGTTTGAACACTGTTTAAAGTCAACTTAGTAACATAAAATCACACTGATGTAAGGTCGTTTTCCTCCCTTGTACATTCATTCATCCCTTCTCCTTCTGATGTTCTTCAGTGGAGAAACCCCATTGATATTATTTAAGATATGAGACTAGTTTCACCGTATATTTCTATGAATATGTAGCATTCGCATTAAGTAAGGAAGGCATTAACATCAGCATGATATCACACGTTTGATGAACATTCATTCACCACACCGCAGAAGAAGAATCAAAGACAAGGAGGAAGAGATAGGAAGCTTGGCGAGGGAAAAATCAGACTGTATTGTGTCTGGACCTCTCTCCCTGTGTGTGTGTGTGTGTGTGTGCAGCAGTCGGTGTGTGCAGCTGACAGAACCTGCGAGTGTTGAAGGAACCCGCTGAGGGCTCGCACGGTGCAGGTGTCACTCTTATATGCCGAAGTCTGTGTGGTTGCGGTTCAGTCTAGCGGGAGCAGCAAACGTACATATAAACACATGCACACACACTCTCCATATAAGCTGGTGTGCACACACACAGTTACATGTGACCCGAGAAAACATTCCCAGACTCATGACCAGAACGTCTGGAGGCATGACCTCGTTTTCATCCAGTCACTTTTTTCTCATTCGCTCTCTGATGCTCTGTTCGATACGTGAGGATATTCATCACTCTTTTACTCTGGGGGAGCTCGACTGATCTATATTTCACTCTGATCCGTCTCAGATTTGGAAAACGGATACACGGCTTCAAATATTTCTTGGGAATTTGCAACTGTTTACTGTTTTGTCTTATTTGGGTTGCTGTACAGATTGAAGTGGAAAAACGACTGACCCAGAGGAGAAAGAAAAAACTCCACTGTTAACTTCTGAGCAGCTTCTTTCTTCCAATGAAAGATGATTGAAAAATATTTTCTGAGAGATGGAAATGAAGACAGTTGGACTGACCTGCTATCAAACTGATGCATCTCTTTTATTTCTGTCAGAACTGCAAAAACTGAGGCTGGTTTTTGGAAAATGCTAGAATGCAGGCACTTTAAATTCTGCACCTCTGGTGTGTTATCTTATCACAAATTCATTAATAGGCATTTCTTCCAGAAGCTTACAAGTTGTGTCACTTTCAAGAGGGGTGAGTATGACAACTTACCCTGGTGTTATTAGTGAAAAAGCAACCATACATCACCGCATCCACTTGCATCTAATGAAAAATGTGTTGAAGCATTTGCATCAGTTTTCTGAATGTGCTGCACCAACACACCTGTACGTAAATACTGATTTAAACTGCAGTTTCAGAGTTCACTGTTGTTTTTAAGCTACATTTCTTGCTGTGTCAAATGCTGTCAAAAGCACGAGGAACCCGGTAAGCTCGGTTTAATTCAGTCACCGTGCGGTACCTCGCCGTACCACGTGTGTGCATGTGTGTGAGTAGCCTCTGTCTGTATCTGGAGACCGGAAAAGTATGCAGATCCAAATCTCTCAGGAAGGCTGCCTTAATCCCCTCTTGTGTTGCATCCACATGAGACGGCTGCAAATGGAAATCAGTCCGTTTTTTGTTTTTTTTTTCTTTCTACGGCGACCGCCTCAGACAAAAGGCGAGAGGTGCTCAGCAGGAAGTTAGAGATTTGATCATCAGACGAAGGCTTTGTGGGTGTACATATTTTTTGCTTGGACTGTCTAGCTGGCCTTATCAGAATAATTTTTTTTTCAATCGATTTAACCGCTCTCTTTGATGTGCCTTAAGCTGCAGATGCAAGGCCAATAGTTTTTTCTAATTCTTTGAAAAATGCTCCTTTCACTTTGAGAGAGAAAGTTAAATAGGGCAGGATATTAAACGGTATTAATATTTCAAAGTATAAACCATCATTTTTGTCATTTCAGAATCATACCCTAAATAATTCAGCTGTAAAGAGAGAACCAAATTTTATATATATCTGTGATAAAACCATGATTAAACCCTGGAGCCACTGCTCTCAGTTTCTTTGATATGTTGAACTCACTCACTGCACCTTGTGGTTAACAACGTATTCTCCTATTATAAATGACTGTTCTACAAACTGTGTTAAAATAAAAGCTTGGCCGTTATGAATAAATGTAAATGTATAAAAACTGAATCACCCAGTGCTGATGTCTTGTAGCGTTGCCATTTATCTATCTCCTCCCGTCATTAAACATTTTGCCTTGTGTTTCAGGGATCTTTGGTCAGAAGTTGGAGGAAACTGTGCGGTATGAACGCCGGTTTGGGAACAAGCTGGCTCCTATGCTGGTAGAGCAGTGTGTGGATTTCATTCGGCAGTGGGGCCTTCGGGAGGAGGGCCTGTTCAGGCTGCCAGGACAGGCCAACCTGGTCAAAGAGCTGCAGGATGCCTTCGACTGTGGAGAGAAACCCTCTTTTGATTGGTAAGCAGACACGTGAGCGTACTGGCTGCTTGGATTTCCGCATTTTAATGTGAAGGTGATATGTTCAGACTGTCGACTGGTCCAGTTCTGCACCTTTGGAACCACATGGGCGCTCCTGTTGGCCTGGAACAAATCCCTCCAGATGTTTACAAAAAGAGACTTGAAGGATAGAGGTTTTCAATGCTTGTTTAGCATCAAAAAGACATTGGGACGGATCCCTTGTGACAAACCAAGGACCTTTGAGAAAACTCTGAAACTTACTTCCTTTCTGAACAGGTCATAAGTGTAAAAAAACATGTATCTACATGTATATACTGTACATACATAAATACATATCATAGACAGAAGGATAACTGTGAAACTTAAAGTAAAGGAAATCTTCCTCAAATGTATTGTCCTCCTTCTCATCCCCATCTTCCCTCCTCAGTGCAGTGCAGCGTTGTAAACCACAGCTGTACAAAACGGTGATCTAATGTCTTTTTCACAGCAGACACTTTGATGTCATAGCAGGAAAAGCACGGGTGTAATTAATCAGATTATCAACGAATGCATTCAATTTAGTTGTGTTGCCTGCTGACTCACTGAGACACATGAAGCCGATCAGTCGTTAATATTATTAGTTCCACCTGTGCTTTTCCTGCCATGACAAGTCCAAATGTTTGTGGAGAAAAATGCCTGTTTCTCACAGGTTGGAAAGTACTTTTTCAGGTGGAAGATATTTCTTCATTAATACTTAATTACTAAATAAAAATGGGGTCTTTTGATTAATGTTCTTTGCATTTTACAACAAATCTTCTACATTAAAAGTCAATCCAATCTTAAATCCAGCTTTTCAAAATTGATCATGTTTGTTTTTTAGTCAATCCAACTTAGTTTTTATACGTACAAGTGCATCAGCGTTAGAACAAATATTTAGCAAATGCAGGCACTGAATGCGTCATACAATTAAAAGCCTTCCACACTTTGTGCCCACCCCCGCAGGTGTTTTCACTCGCTTGATGAGACCTTTTCTCAGGGCTGTGTGGGTGTGTGAACCGCATGCTTGATTGACGTCTTTCTCGCTCTCTCGTTTAGGCCCAGTCACAGAAAGTGGAACAGCTAAATTCATTCATGTGTCATCGCAACATATGCGGTGCTAGAAGCTGGCGAGCTAACGGGAAGCCGGGAACATTATAGTTGCTCACAATAGCTCTGTACTGTGCCATCGACATATTTGTACCATGAATTCTTGTCTCATAACTGTCCAGAAACTGTTTTCTGAAGCTGTTATACTCCCAGCAGAGGGGGGTTGAATTAAAGAATGGCAAAGCGGGGCTAGTAAGTTGTGATAGCTTCCTCCATTTTGGAAAAAAGGGGATGTTCCCTCAATGGTACACACTGTCAAGATGGTTAACTATTTGTCAACCGTGTGAATTCCTGTGTGAGAGTTCACCTAAGTTGAAACTTGAAATGTGAAAAATGTACACAGATTTACTCCCCCCCCACGTGCAAATGCACAGTTAATGGTGATTCCATTGAAGAGAATTGATTTACCACTGTTTTTAAATGTTGGTGTGACCTTGAGCAGAGGTCTGAAGTGAAAACAAACTTGTGTAAGTGGTCAGGGCTTTTAAAAAAAATCTGATTCATATTTGTCCAGATGTTAGTGGGGGAAAAAAGCAAAATTATGGGAGAATTTTGAAGGAGAGGTAAGAAATGAAAATCTTAAAACTCAAACAGTTGACGCGACAACATGTCTACAGACCAGTACAAACTCTCCACGATCTTAAAAATCAGCTGGCAACGAAATTACAACCTGCCTCCATATTATGCGGCGTGTAGGTGGCTGTACTGAGAGCTGTTTTCTAATGTGACAACCTTCATCCATAACTCCGACAGAGAAATGCACGAGTGATGGACCGCCTCCACATCTCCTCTTCTCTGCTCATCCTCCCTCTTACGCTCCATCCACCTCTCTCCGCCATCCACTCTGATCACCATAAGTAAAACCTGGATCCAGGCTATACATCAACATCTCACCACTTCCTAGAAACACAGGATAGAAAATCACACTCAGAAGTGCCACCATTATGTCAGCTGCACATCTTTGCCCTCCTGCTTCTGCTTTAACACGATTTATGTCATGCAGTGGCAACAACTACTCCCTCCTCTGTCTCTAACCCGTGTCCGATTTTTGTCTCTCACCATGCTGAGTCCCTCATTAGCCCTCGTAACCTCCTGCCTGCCTCACCAGCTGCCCCTCGTTGGCTCATTAGTGTCTCTGAGCCTGCAGCGCAAATCCTCTTGCCTTTTGGCAGATCATCTAAGCTGCCCCAGTGTTGTTGTTGTTGTTCCCTCTGGTGCTTTTGTTGCTACCTATCTACCTTTCTGTTGCTTATGTCCTGTTTGCTTGCTTTAGTTTGCCCGATTCTCCCACATAAAGTTCTTTTGTGAATATCATCTGAAACCCTAGATTTTGGGGGCATTTTGATTAGGCATTAAAGCAAAAGCTCAACATGTTTGTACTCTTATTTGCTCCCTGGGAGAGAGTTAGATGAGAAGATCGATACCACTCTCAAATCTGTTTGTTAAATATTATACTACAGCCAGCCGATTAGCTTAGCTTAGCACAAAGTCTGGAAACAGCTTTGAGCAGTAACTTCCTGGCAACAAATAGTACGGCACATAAGCCCCTGTAAAACAGTAAATACACTTCGGTTTTTGTATGGATTAAACAAACAAGATATAACATGTTAATTAGTGAGCTTTAGAGGTGCTGGTAGGTTGATTTTGTTAGTGTTGGACAGAGCCAGGCTCGCTGTTTTCCCACTTCTAGTGTTTGTGCTAAGCTAAGCTAAATGGTTATTCACTGTAGCCTCATATTCAACAGACAATACGAGTGGTATCAATTTTCTTTCTTCTGTTCAATGTCAAAATGCATAAAATAAAGCCTATTTCCCAAAATGTCCAGCTGTTCCTTTAAATTCTACATTTGATTTGTGGTGTTTCACAAACAAAGCTACAAGCATCACTTACGGCATTTTCATTATTTATCCTTCTGATTTCCACCCATCCCAACAGTCCTCTTGCTGCAGGAGTATTCACGCTTCCTCTTCTTCTGTCTGTCTCCTCTTCAGTAACACAGACGTGCACACAGTAGCCTCTCTACTGAAGCTGTATCTCAGAGAGCTGCCGGAGCCCGTCATCCCCTTCCACAAGTACGATGAGTTCCTGGCCTGCGCCAAGCTCCTCGGCAAAGATGATGAAATGGTAAGAAAGAGTGCTTGAGGAGTTTCTCTTTACCTGTATCTACCAATGAATTGCCTTTCACACACATTTTTTTTTTCCACTTATATATCAACAGAAGTCAGCACCCCCTCTCACATAAATCATCCAAAGTCCCATTCTGTGGCATTAAAGCTGGCCTCTCGCTGCCCGGTCATCCATGCTGTTTCTCACACAATGACTTTGTGGTGCCTGTCTTGACTTCTAACATCTAAATAGGATTTCTCTCACACCATAAGGCGTGCTTCACAGCAGGGGACGAGTCCTTAGCTGCCTCACAGTGTCCAAAACATCTTTCTCTCATTTTCACTCAAGAGCCCAAGTGTGTGGCTTTGAGTATGTATGTGCATTGGTGTGTTGTTGTATGCAAGTCCAGAAATATGTTTTAACACCTCGTGTGCAGATTAAAGGGTTCCTTGCCTTTTACAACTCCCAGAACTTTGAACTAAAGAAGGAACACGGTGAGCAGAATTAACAATATTCCTGAAAAAAATGTTACGTTTGCCAGTGGACTGCCACGAGTTTTGATTGTGAATAATCCTGTGAGATAGAAAGTACATAAATCATCATATTGTTTAATCATTTTTTAATTGATTCATTTTTTTTTAATTAAAAAAATCCCAATAACACATGGATTCTTTTAATAGTTCATTATTAATTATAGAGTAAACATACCTTTGTACGCATACATCAGAAAGTGATGGGGATAATTCATTAATTTTAGATGACAAATAAAGAAAAATAGTGTTGCTCTTATCAGTGTTAATAAAAGACCCTTAATCATATTTTTTATGGGCTCACTACCACAACACTCGTGGATAATTTTTTTCTGATGTAATGTTCACCTTTCAGTTGCCAGTTTCTCTAGCTCTGTAGATTCTCTCTACCACCTGTCTTCTCCAGCTCTGTGGGTGTGCTTTTTGTATTTGCTTCGCTGTAAATTGCCCATGATTGATCATAACTTGTAGCGTGAATTGATATGAATTATTGTTCTTGATTAAATTTAATGTTACCTGAAAAAAAGTGTCCATCTTCTGCAGGGTATGAAGGAGTTGAGAAGGCTTGTTGAATGTCTACCTCCAGTGAACTACAACCTTCTCAAGTACATCTGCAGGTATTCATTGATGGTTAAAGTTGGTGAAACTTCAAATTGTGAACGTTGTCAGACAGTGAGAAGTTGATATTTTCCTGTTTGCCAGATTCCTAGATGAAGTCCAGTCATATTCAGGAGTGAATAAAATGAGCGTCCAAAACTTGGCCACAGTCTTTGGGCCAAATATCTTGAGGCCGAAGGTTGAGGATCCAGTAGCTATTATGGAAGGTCAGTATTCATGCTAGTCATGTGCATGTGTCTGACATTTTGTTTTAATGTTGATCTTAATTGAATGAACATTTTAAAAGTAAAGATTGTGACATGTGGTCTCATGTTGTCAGGTACTGTTCTGGTCCAGCAGCTCATGGCCGTTTTGATTGGCCGCCACGATGTGCTTTTCCCTCGGGACGAAGACAGCCCCACGGCCCTGGAGCTTGTTAACAACAACAACATCGAACTACAGCGGCGACAAGCCACCACAACTACCTCCGCCATCACTACAGTGTCTCAGAACGCAGAGAACAACAACACGCAGGTGGTGCGGCATTGTGTTTGGGAAGCACCTGAGTCTCCTTCGCACCGCCAACAAGTAGACAACAGTGGCTCCCCGCGATCAGCAAGTCCTCGTAATGGCGTCATGGGACGCTTTGACATCACCCGCAGCCCCCCGCTGACTGTTAAAAAGAACCCGGCTTTCAGTAAAGGCAGCGGGATTGTTACAAACGGCTCCTTCAGCTCCTCACCGTCTTCAGACCCCAATCAAGAAAAGAACCAGACTTTGACAGGAAGTGGGAGTTTACCAGTGCGGCGCAGTGGGACGCTCAAAGGCTCCGGCACAAAAATGGGCACCAGTGGCGTGACGAGTGGAAGCAGCGCCGGAGGGAACGGGATTATGCGCATGGGCATTTCCGGCACTGATGTGGTCACGGGGAGTCTGAACGGCCGCAATGGTCTTTGGGTACCAAATGGCTGCGTCACGTTGCGTGAGAGCAACAAAACACGTGACTGCTCCAATGGGGATCAAACATCTAATCAGAACCGTCTGTCCACGTATGACAATGTCCAGTTAAACCATCAGAACCTGCAGCAGCAGAACCAGATCACCAACACGTGTCTGAACAGCAGCTGTGAGGACAAGCAGAGCGTAGACAGCGCCACCTGGTCCACCTCCTCCTGTGAAATCTCTCTTCCTGACAACTCCACTTCCTGTCGCTCCTCCACCACCACCTGCCCTGAGCAGGACTTCTACGGAGGTCACTATGAAGACCTGGATGGACCAGCACAGGATAATGGGCCTCCCCAGTCTGGTGGAGGAGGAGAGGGAGAGGGCAGAAACAGCAACAGAGAAGGAAGTGGAGATGGAGCAGGGAGGAGCAGTCGGGGCACCAGCAGTAGTGATAATAGTGATGGTTTCACTGTTGGTAATGGACCCGGAAGTCACAGTGCTCTGCACAGTTTAGTGGCCAGTCTTAAACAGGAGATGCACAAGCAGAAGACAGAGTACGAGGCAAGGATAAAGAGGTAGGGTCCCATCTGTGAAAATATGTGTTTTTGATGACATTGGAAGGAAGTTGCTAAGATAAATGAAGGACATGAACATACACACATTGACGGATAGCTCGAATTTGACCTTTCTATATTGGCAAGCAATGACTTTGCAACTTTATATCTACTGTACTTCATCTTTACATCTGTAGCGATAATATAAATGAATACATACAGTACACTCAGTTGCCGGTTTATTAGATCCAGCTAGTTAAAACTAATGCAGTCTAACACAACAGCCATGAAGGTTATAATGTTCAGTTTTTGTTAAAACTGTTTTAGAGAGGTGCTGATTCAACTGTGTGATCATTTTGAAGGCTGCTGTTGAACTGTATTGCAAGTGTTTCTATTATTTACAGGATTATATCCTCATTGATATAAATGGGTTGGACATTTTATTAGAAACACCTCTCAGTATGATGCAACGTAATTTAACAGCACCACAAACTGCACCCTTCAACACAACCATAGAACTGAATCAACACCGCCACATTATATAACCTTGATGAAGGTAGAATTTATTGCAGGTCTGTTGTATTAGACTACATTTGTTTTAGCTAGGTGTACTAAATAAACTGGCAACTGAGTGTATGTCTCCAAACGACATCTAAATCAGTTTAAGAGATCAATATTAAAAGATCTTAATTGTAGAAATTATTTTGAGTACAGCCTTCTGTTGAATACTTATCTTAATACTAATCTGAAATGTCAGTATAAGCTCAAGGTGTTGCCTTTCATTAAAGTGGACCATGAGACGCTAGTTTCAAATCAGATCACCCTCAAAGAAAAAGTTTGGCATTTATTGACTTAAAGGAGTAGTTCAACATTTTGGGAAATGCGCTTATTCCCTTTTTAGCCAAGTGTTAGATGAGAAGATCGATACCACTCTCTTATCTGTACACTAGATATGAAGTTACAGCCAAGAGACTGGCTGGAAACAGGGGGACACTACTAGCCTGGCTCTGTCCAAAGGTAACAAAATCAGGCTAAAGTTCACCTCTAAAGCTCACTTATACCTTATTTGTGTAATTTGTACAAAAAAACAAGTGTAGTTGTGGTTCTACTGGAATATTTAAAGTTGGTGAGCTTTTGACATGGGGGTAAGTAGATTTTCTTTGCTTTGGACAGAGTCAGGCTAGCTGTTTCCCCCTGCCTCCACTCTATATGCTGAGCTAAGCTAACCGCCCACTGGCTCTAACTTCATATTTCGCATACAGACATGAAAGTGGTATCGATCTTCTAAAAAGGGAATAAACGTATTTCCCAAAACATTGAACTATTCCTTTAAAGATAGCAGGCAAATGTGAATCTTTACTACTTTAATCTTTAAAGTACGGTACTGGACTTTTTTCTTATTTACTTTTTTTGCAAAGTTTGACATCTTTTAAACTTTCACACGGCACCCTGGCAGATAATGTACCTGTACAAAAACATGAATGAATGTGTAAGCATCCAACAGCATTGGACACATTTTAAGAAATGCTGACTTAAGCTGCAGTATGTAACTCATTCAGCTTATTGAAAATGAAAATGAACTGCAGCTGTTTCCCACTTGTGTCGTCATTACACTCTGCTCCCAGATGAGCCCTTGCCTGTTCAGTCTCTTCTCCTGACCCTGTGTTAACCTCCTTTGCAGCTTGGAGCAGCGTAACCTGGAGCTGGAGACAGAAATGGTGAGCCTCCATGAAGAGCTGGACCAGGAGAGGAAGAAGTACACCATGGCGGAGATCAAGCTGCGCAACGCAGAGCGCGCCAAGGATGACGCGGAGCGGCGAAATCAGATGCTGCAGAAAGAGATGGAACAGTTTTTCTCCACGTTTAGTGACCTCACTGCAACTGGCAACACCACAGCCACAGACCCCCGCCGACCAGATCGTAACAACACCATCTGGATACAGTGAAGGAAGGCAGGGAACGTGGGCTGAAACGCTAGTGAAGACTGGAACTGGTTTATTGTATAATGTGAACATTACGAGGGCTCCAAACAGGATTTGGCTGCTGGTTGTTGAGGGAAAGTTGGGAAGTTACATTGCAAAGGTTTATGGCATGTTTTAATTTAAGAAATAGGAAGTGTAGGGCTAATGCAAGCCACCTGTATAATGTAGACATCACCTGGAGTGATGCCAGACTGACATTATCTGTAAATACAGCATTATTTAAACAGCTCACAGACTCTCCAACCTACTCAGAAACTGTAATCACACATCTGACTGGGAAGTGGAGAAAAAGGCACAGTACACTATAGTCTATGATGATACACAGTACTCCTGTTATTTTACTTTAGCTCCTAGAGCCATGTAGGAGGGAAGGCGAAACGTTTAAAAAGGTTGTATTCAGCAAAAAAATAAAAATACCAAACCTTGGACACGTAAAGACTCCTCCCTATCTTAATTCACTTTTAAAAATCTAACCAAAAGCATCGTATTGTTCCACGTAATTCTGTATCTGCTCATGTACATAGTGGGAAACCATGCTGAAAAAACACAGTGTCATATGTATGTAAAAAGAAAATTATACTTAAATGTTTATCTGATATTTAAGCAAAGTTATCAATGTGTGATATTTTATATTAAAATTCTTCCTTGCACTTACATGTTTGTTTAGTCTCTGCAAGGTGGTACTGAATGTTCTGTCGATCAATGTGTGTACCGTTTAAATTGGACAATATACCGTACTGTATATGTGCCTGTGCTTCTGTGCTGTTTCATTTACCCCATGACCAAAAAAAGAGCCTGTACTGTAAATATTTTATAGATAATCGTAGACACTACTTGTTAGTCTGCACTGAGATGGATATGGCACGTGTTAAGTTGATACTGATTGGAGAATGTTTTGTAGCTTGTAAAAATTAATTTTAAGACTTGCACGATGGGTCATTGGCGTAAATCCCGGGTTGAATAAAAACATCTGTCATGAATTCAGAATTTCAGGTGACAAATTGTACTCTCCCCATTAACGGATGTGTAGCTGTTGTCATTCTATAAATGCTCTCGGGAATTACAGCCTGCCTCTGAGCATATGAGATGAGAGTTTTAAAAATACTCTCCTGTAGTCTTCAGACACTTTATCCACCTGACACAACTGGTCTTCATCCCAAACCAGCACAGGATGACAAGCAGCAGCAACGAAGTACCAACACAGAGTTGTGTTTGTGGGTCGTAACTGTGAAAAAAGGGGATTACAGCATCAAATGTATCAACATTGAGGATTTAGCAGCCTGGTTGCTAGATCCAGTAGCAGGTGGCGTGTGCATGATGGTGCATGAGTCTATGAGGGCCGGTGTACAATAACTGAATGTCTGTAAAGTGACTGCATATTGATGAAGTCTTTATTTATGTAGCTTTAAACCAAATGTCTACACACAATGTGGATTTGCTAATGGGTACAAAACAGGACACATCTGAGTATAGACCTGAGCTGAACTTCTGTCAAAAGAAGTGTGCACAGGCCTGCCGCTGGCTACTCTTCCTCTGGAGACCAGGTCCCATTTAAACCTGCTGCTGGTCAATGCAGGACATCTGGAATGTGCACATGGAGGGAAAAAAGTGCCTGAGCAACTGAAAGGAGGAAGGGGGTGGGGGGGCTGCGCTTCTCATTTTGCACCCTTCACCGGGAAGTAATAGGCTTAAGCCAAGCTGACAGTGGCACCTCGTTCTGTGAACTCCACACAAAAGAGCAGATTATGGACACAGGGCGAGAGGGAGAGGAGGACTGGGATAGTGGAATATTTTCATGACATGATACTTGATACACAAAAGAACTTTTAAAAAATGACTTAATATGAATAAAAATGCATTTTCATGTGAGTCTCCCTTTGTTGTTTGTTGTCCAAAACCAAAAGATATTCAATTTACATAAAACACACAAAAGCAGCAAATCTTCACTTTTGAAGAGCTTGAAACATCAAATGTTTTGACATTTTATGACAATTGTTGTGGATTCATTTTCTAGTGAATGCTGTGTGATAATTACAGCAGGTGTCCGGCATGACATAAACCGGTTGGGCAAACAGATTTATAGAAACACCTCATTAACCTCACGGTTATGAGAATTTGTTACTGTAATCAGCCTAAATTTCTGAAGTCCCAAATGACTGAAACAGCCCATAAAAACTGAACAGTATGTCTTAGGATCTGTTTTGACTGGAGAAAAGTGACAGTCGATAAGGATAATAACACCCTATCATAGTATATGTAATTTTATATCTCCTATATTGTAATACATTTTATGAAAAACAACTGAAAACTTGTTTATGGGTAAAATAACCAGACAGGAATGTTTCTCTTTGGCTAATTAAATAACTGACCATTTGAAATTCTTCAATGCATTGATGCAAATAATCATGTGAAAAGCCAATATTGCCAAAAAGTAGTCCTGCTCAGAGTCTTGCAACTTTGCCTACAATTACCTCATATACAACCTGAGCAGGTATAGTTACCACAGTGTAAAGGATATAGAAAATCTGTGGCAGTAAACAAATGTATATTATCTCATGGTATGTCATATTTCCCACCTCTAATATGACACTGAAGTGGAAAAGATCAGTGCGCTTGCCTTCATCTTGCACCACCAGGCAACATGTTTTTTTACTGATTCTGCCTGAGAACTTGCTAATGGATGCCAGCCTTTAGACTGTGTGTCCAGCAGAAACTGTATCAGAGTCTGTGTAGGAGGGACTCAGTGTCACTGTGACAGTTTGCACAGATGGCTCCTAGTGAGAAGAAGGCCAGAAACAAATACTAACGGCACAGAAACCAGAGACATTGAATTGCAAATCGCTGCAGGTAAAAGAAAAAAGGTACACTGTAGTCCAAGATCAAAGGTTTTGTTTATTTTCAGTCACATACATATACTATTTTTACATACACAGTTCCTTTAAAATGTTGTGTTTACAGTAACAGCTTTCAGTAATTTTTTTTCTTTTTCTTTTGCATTTGTTTTGACTTTATTTGAAACGCTATAGCCTGAAGCTTTTTGAGATCAGCGTGAAACAGATACAATTTCTTTTTTTCTTTTTTTTTTTTCAACCTGACAATGTCAAAAGAATGATTCATTAAAACAGCACGGAGTAAAAGAAACGAGAGAAGGAATCGTAAAAGAACTGAAGAACAACATCACCTGATTCAGATGAGCTATACAGGGTTTCATCATTGTAGAGTTCCACATTTAAGACTCCAAACATTTTAGCATCACCTGACCCTTGCAGTAGCTTACCTCCCTGTCTGAGTGCAATAAAGTGTTTATTGCATTGTTGGATTGTTGTTATTTACAATATGACTTGAATGAAAGAAGTGAAAATCAATAAGCTGGGCATCACAAGTACTGAGTCCAAAGATTTTATGTTGGCACAGCTGAGTACAAGATGTATCCTAACTTGTGACGTTTCATATTGGCAATAATACTATGGCTGAATGACAAGTCAGCCATCATCAGATTACAAATAAATGGCTATTAGACATGAATTTGGCTCATCCTGAATCCACAAGAGATCATTTTAAGTCCCTTGTGACAAAAATTAGGAGCAGGATTGGTAGTTGACACATTTCTAATTCTAATGTTTATGTGATCGAACATGAATACACACATGAACTACTTCCAAACACATGACTGTACTGACTCCCCATCAACATCCTTAAAAAGCAATCCCGCAAAAGTCATGATCTCTCATTGAAAGAAAAATCTAAAAAAAAAAAAAACCCACATACTGTTAAACAATCTCCACCCGGATGCCAGATCACATCTTCCAAATTCAACCTTACAGACAGTTTGTGTTCAATGCTGGTTAATTTGAAATCACACACACACACACTGATGACAGAGCAGAGCAGCAATGACGTGAGTGAAACAATTCATTTCTACATTCAGTGCTGACAACCCAGCTGTTTCTGTGTTAGAATCATCTCTACTTCAGGCGCATTAAAACAGGACCAAAAGCACCTTTTTATTACAACAGAATTGTCTGGAGGGAATAAAAAAGAGTTCACATTCAGAGAAAGAAAGAAAAAAAGACAGAATATGTTTCAGTATTTGTACTCAGTGAGAAGAACATGTAAAGATAGGAAAAGAATAACGTAGTTGGGATGGTTAAAAATGCCCTGTAGAATAACTGCAACAGTACCGTGAGTATTTGTGGTGTAGGAGTCGACTCAAACACTGGACCCCTTTGTGAGGAATTCATCTGAACATTTTCAAAACACAAAGAAGTTTCAAAGTTGCACCCTGTTTTGATAGATTGCCCCGGCCAGACCCTGAACAGAAGCTAGCCGTAGCTTATTCTGGAGACGCCGCCCTCAGTTACCCTCTTAGCTCTGTGAAAGTACTGTAAGTCTGTGTGTGGTTCACTGTACACAAGCCACAGGCAGAAAGAGTGTTAACAAAGTAGCTGTTTGAAGTTATGTGTATAATTTCGGGGAGGGATTTTGAGACTTTTTGTATGTACAGCGACAGGGTGCTTTAGATAGACTCCGTGCAAAAAAGTAAACCACTGTGCTGTGGCAGCTGAACCAGAGATATAGTTAGACTGTCAAATGACATGTTAAGAAACAGATACGTGAAATGTCCACCTAAACAGTGCGGTAACCACATCTCATCAAGGATGTTTTCACAATGTCACGACTGGGATTGATCCTTTAAACCTCTAAACTAGTGGACATATGAGCCATGCAATTTCCATAAGTTGGAAATATGGTGATATTCGTAGAAATTGTTGTAAATGGTGTTTTGACATGCTAGAAACAAACACAGATGTCCCCATTTGTTTCATAAGGGACACTGTAAGCATCGTTGAGTGTCCTTTGAAGCCTTATTTTTCTTTATTTTCTCTATTTATGCAAACTTGGCATAACGTAGGGAGTAATCTTGTTTGTTTTGTTCACACAAACACAGCTCACAGTTCCTAAAATGTCTCTCCGTCCAACAACAGAATTATTACAATAGAATTTTTTTCTTTCCTCGTAAAATATGATTTCTTATTAAGGATTATTTGCCCACAAACCCACCGAACCTGCATGAGAACATGAAATATGGCAGTGGAAACCAAGATAATGAGAATTTCTTTCTTCATTCCTTTTTAACTGAATAACATATACACAAATAAACACCTAATAGATCACCTGCTTGGTTACTAGTTGGAGTGTATTTTATCTAAAGCATGAAAAGAAAGCTGTAGTAACACCTTAACTGCAATCAACCGTTGCATATTCAAAACTGTAGCTAAAAATGTTGTTGCAAGCAAAGAAAATATATTATGTTTTTAATGGGATGGACATCAGATGACCGAGGTTCTGAGTGCAACATTGTATGTAGGTGAGGACTTTGTCTCCTCTGATTCCAGTCTGCCAAACATACTGTTTAAAGACAATGGGTCTGGAGTGAGAGAAAGAGTGCACTACAGCTGCCGTGCCTTTGCCAAGTTCAATGCGAACAATGAAAAATAAGAAAATCTGGTCACACTGTTTTATGGAGATTGATTCAGTCTGAAGGATAAATTAAATCAATATGCAACCTTTCACGTCGTGTAAAAAACTAGCATAAGCAGAAGTATAGCCAACAATCTGAGAAAAGAAATTAGATTTCACGCCACAAAATTTCACTGCCAGAGGCTACAACCTAAAGTTAAAGCGCCAACATCTGGCAAACAGTGTTTTTGTCTTAAATGTTTCCACCAGAGTTGGTGGCTTGGGGATTTGGATAGTTTTAAGGCAGAAAAAGAAGAAGCAGAGGAAAAAAAATACCAAAAATAATACAGTTTCTGCACTTGCAATGCTTCATTCCAAAAGGCACTTGCCATATTCAGGTTCCACCTATCAAAATAAATAAATCAATAAATAATCTTCCAGCTAGTAAATGATGTTGTCAACATAACTGTTGGGTGGCCTCTATCCAGTTCTGTTTTATTAACAAAAACATGGCATGAGTTTTTGTGTAGTGAAATGATGTACTTAGAACAGAACGATACATTGCTACGAGGTTAACACTCATCGCCCGCCTTTAAACTGCCAACTGTATCATTTGTACCTCTTTCTAAAAGCCTTCTATGTTTCAGTCAAATAAATATGAATAGTCTCCGTGTGGAAACACCACAGTGAAACAGACCAACCTCCTGTGCCTGTGAGGGGTTAATGGTACACAATGACATGCAGGGCTGTGGGTCAGCCCGTGGGGAGGTGGAGGGACCGATCATACACTGCCAGGAGAAATAAAAGGGACATTACACACATATCAGACTTTTTAAACTCCTTAAAGGTAAGGTTATGAAGTCTGAGCACAATCAAAGTAATTCACTCTACTGAGTGTACTGACCCTTTAAGTCCCGAACTCAGCCCTGACATTTACTAATGTCTCAATGGCTTGCCTGTGGTTAACAAACACACACACACACTCACACGTCCTATCCTGTGGCCAGACCACCCCATATCTGGATTTGAGTTAGTTTACATCGTATATAAACAAAAGTCTCTATACAGACTCATTTTAGCATACAGTGAGATTAGCATCGTTTTAAATCTAATCATGCAGGACTACAGCAATAGGCAGGGGCAACTGAGGTGGAAAGCGGTGATGTGGCAAGGTGCGCTAGTCTGAAAAGAAAACTCCCAGTGTACTGGCCGTCAGTCCCACTCTGTGTGCCCTTCAGCTGTACAGAATTACATTATTTACAAGTAGCGCAGGGAGCGCCGCTCTGGGTGAGAGCGACTACATATCCCTGCAGAATAACCACATAAAAACACACAAATCAGGCAACCTTACATTGGGGATTGTGTTTGGGTGGGGATGAGGGTGTCTAGAGGTTAAAATACAGCAGTGTCATTACATAAGGGTTGGATAGGGAGAGGGGAAAAGGAGAATGAAGTTTGCATTGTACAGTAGTGATTAGCAAAATGGCAGCCCACCTTGCCACAATGATTGAAGCATAAATGCTTTTGTAAGGACTTGGGAGACCAGCAGCCAGCTAATATGCACTTTACAGGAGATGCAAGTCCAAGCATTTGGTCATTTTGTTTGGATGCCATATACAAGATATGTGGGGTAATATAAGCAAAGCAACTAGAGGATCATTAACATATATCTCAGCTCATTTACTTCAGTTTAAATACCACTGCTGTTTTTGAATGACAATGCACAGGCTTTAGATTTCATCATTTCAGATTCTGTGTTTCCATAACTCGTGTTTTTGTTCTTGATATATTCATTTTGATCTTTACTCTTTTTTTGTGTGTTTTCAGTCGGTCATTTCGGTTGGGTTCTTCACCTTCGGAAGAACATGGGGTTGCGCAGGCAGGCGGCTAGTCACCTGCAACACCCCAGGGGTCCTGCAGAGGTCTCCAGGCTGCTGTCAGTGTCTGAGGCCAGGGTCTGGTCGGTGGACATGGAGGAGATGTCGTTTATGGAGGAGGAGGGAGGGAGGCTCTCGCTGCTGTTCACGGCTGCACCTGTGCTAAGGGAATCAACAGCAGCAGGGGGTTACAACGTAAAAGAGTCCTGGCAAAGACAGGTGCAGAAATACAACCACAAGAGATATTTTGCAAGTGCACACAAAGGGTACAGTGAATGTTGAAAATAGCTGAATTTGTTCCATGACATCGAAACGTCAACAACATCAACAACAGCTGTGGGACACCACAATGACAGTGTGTCTATCATGAAACAGGGTTAAATAAGGTTTGGGTGCGATGGATTTCACAGGAAAGATCGTCACAGGCTGCAGCGTGTTATCATTTACATCCCAGCAAGTAACTGCTTGATAGCTCTGCATTTCAGTATAAAGTCAGGTATGGTTAGGATTTTATTTTGTGCTGGCATAAGTCAAGTTATTTCATTTTAATGCTATAAAAATGTGTTGGTATGACAACGTTTATGATTAAAGTATCACAAAAGAGGTCTGCTTGGCCTGGTGGAAAGCAATCTTAAATGATAGAGTTTTATGTCAGTTTGCTCAGCATTCACCCTTTTTTAAATAACAATCCAAATTTCTCATATTGATCTCGTTTTGAAGTCAAAGGCGGTAGCAGCCGGCAGTAAACTTTTTGAGATTTCATTAAAAAACTCTTATTTCAGTCTACTATCGACTCAGCTGCTATTTTGTCATTAGTAATGAGATAAACACATAATTAAAGACCCCAGATGTCTCTGTTTGATGATTTTCTTGCATAAAAGGACTCCTTCTGGACCTGACATGCCACAGTAAAGACATGATCCTTTTTTTGATCTCCAGGCTTAAAAAGGTAATCTTAACTGTCTCAACCTGTACTGCTCTATTCACATAACTAACTCATTGTTAACAGAAAGATAAAAAGGTGGCTACAAAGAATCTCACTCAGAAATTTTCTAGACACTGTATCAGGTTCCAGTAGGCCACAAAAGCTGCAGCTGCAGTAGTTGCAGAACGGAAATCCTGGATGTAGGAACAGTAAGGAAGGAACAGCTTGATTCTGAATGGGTAAGAACGTTGAGGTGCTCCTACATGCCATCTAGTTAGGAGGTGTAAAGATTCAGGGGCATAAAAGTCATCCTCCAGGCAGAGGTCAGTAAAGAGCACAGACAGAAGCCACTGGAGGGAATTTGACCATAAATGTGGACGGTTTTGAATATTATTGGAGGTTTGGAGGTTGACACATATCTTCAATGTTGCGTGGATCTGGGGACCTTGATCCTGCAGAAAAAAGTGTTTATCTCCATTTTCAAAAAGAAGGATCAGAAGGTGTCAAGGAATCACACTGCTCCACCTCTGTGGGTTTGGACAGCACTTTCATTAAATCCTCAGTGAGTGGGTTGTGCTCTCTCTGATAAGTTTATGAGCAAATCAATAGAACAATGGGCAGTCTGCTTTTGCCATGGGAGTTGAAAGAGTACAGCCAGATTAAAAAGGATAAGGATGAGAATGTAAGGGTATTGCCAATATGAGGAAAATCGCTAAAACAACCACTTCTACTTCCAAGCATACTAGTAGTCCCGTAATTTCTACAGAGGACATGTACAGTGCAGGCAAACTATAAATCTGCTGTTTGTGTCTGATCCCTGTGGGAGGTAATTGCTTAATGGAGACTGGTGGGCACTTCAGCTGACCCAAAATAAAACGTAGAACAAAGCAGGATTAATGGCTGGCATTAATTCCCCCAGTCACTTCCCTTGTAAGTTTACTTACAGTAAATACATCAGAAATATCTGTTAAAAGTCACCATGCGGGTGCAGTACAAGTTTAAATCTTGAAAGATGACTTGAGCATAAACCACATAGTAGTTGTAAGAAAGATTATATTGGAAGATTAATTATGTTTTTAAATCATAAATTAATTAAGACTTATCTTGGGAGAAAGTGATGTGAGATCATAACTCTTGCTGTGTGCTGCTTTGGTGCTGCTAACAAGGTCTAACCTATTTCTCAGTCTTGTACTGTACAGCCGCCCTCTGCACTCAGTGAACTACTCTTCCATCTTTTGATATTTCCAGAGATATGAAAGGCTCATGTGCTCTATAGTGCTGTAATATCTCTAATATCTCTATAATTGCAGCATTAAAGATGTTAAAATCTCTAACACAGAGACACGTAGCAACACAAAAAGGAGCTCCAGGACCTGAGTGAGGCATCCAGTGTGCTCTCAGCTCTTCTGTTTTCCTGCTGCAGTAAAACACTGCCGTCTGCAGCTCCTGCACTGCACTGTGTCTGCTACTCTCAGCATCAGACACTCGGCCAGCCCATTTGCTTAATTACTACTGGATGGCAAAAAAAAGAAGAAAGATGGAGGTGATGAATTTGTGAGAAATAGCGTGAAGAAGAAGAAGAGATTAGATGAGATGTGCTAAATTCCTCCTATGAGCTCTTTACTGACTATAATGTCTAAAGTCTCAGAGATGCAAAAAGACAGACAAAACTTTTTATATGCTGTTTAAACTAAAAGTTGTCTAAGACACTAATATTATTTTTTTTGGCTTAGCTGAACAAGGCAGAAGGCTTATAAACTTTCTGCAAGAGGAGGAGGTTTCTATACACTGGTTTGAACATAAGGAGGGTATTGTGTCCAGACTTTATTGTATTTTGGATGCACATTCATTTCCTTCCCTCCTGGTCAGCAGGTGCTACTGTCTCTGCAGGATATAGCTTCAGTTTGCTTTTCTAATCTTCAAAATGCACCTGTTTTTTTGTATTTTAATGGAGAATGGCTGTTGTTTTAACCCAGCAATGAGCTGTCTTTCACATGGATTGCAGTGGATGGTGCCTGGTAAACATGACTCCATACTGCCTCTTTGTGGTAAACTATGAGAACAGCACTTAATGTGCTTTCGTCCTTTGCAGAGAACAGACCAGTATAAAATGTCAGCTGCAGCTGAGGACTGACATTTCCTGTGATGGACCCCAAAGGACCCAAATCTTAAGTCATGACATGTTATACATATACACATACACATTCATAAAAGTACACACAGTATCTGCTATTAAATATTATGTATTAAGAGGCAATATTAGCAATTGCTGATTAGCTGTCCTGCAGTTCCATTTAACAAATACACTTACAAAATGACAACACTACACAACATTTAACTTGCTTCAAAACAGGAGATGCAAGAGACAGAGACACATGGTCAACAACACAATGGGTTTATCTATTTACAAGTAACTCCATTAAGGTTATAGTAAATTCACTTACAGAGCGATTAGGGTTATGCACTGAGAGTACCTGAAGGTGAAGGTTGTCCCTTCACAACGCCATTCTTCGTTCTCTCCTCAAAGTTCATCACCTCTTTGTAGATTAGTTCTGCCAAGGAGCAAAGTTGTGAGAGAAAGTCATTAAAATATGCAAAGTGGTAAATATACATATATATAAATATATATATATATATATATATATATATATATATATATATATATATGTATGTATATATAGACCCTTCTGGTCCCGGGACTATTTAAGGGTTGGCTTTAACAGTGTTGCCAAACAGCACAAAGATAACACAAGCAGATAACAAACAAGGGAATCTGAATTCCCGTCTGTAAGACAACAGAGATAATTTTCAAAATATAAATATAAAAAAATGTTTATTTTTGTCTGATTTGTCTGACAATGTTAAAAAATCCCTTACAACACATACAGTATACAGTGTCTTGGTTTTTGGTGATTTCCTGTTAACATACAGTATTTGTTTTTGCTTCGAACAAGCAAGTCTCACCTTTCCATTCATCAATGGAGTGTTCTCTTTCATCCAGCTGCTTGTCATAGATCTGAGGCGGAGGCTAAAGGGGAGAGAGCACAACCATTTCAGTAATAGTTTTGCTAACAAGCCAGTCAACAAGATTAATTTAACATGAGATTTATATGGCTGATATCACTGGATATCTCCAGGTGGAATATCCACACAAAAACGACTTAGATACAAGATTTTTTTACGTAATGATGCATCGAATTTGGCAATATGAAGTTGTTGACAAATAAATACAAATATGTGGATGAAAAAAATATCTGAATATGAGAAACACATCCGGCTATTAACGTAATTTGATGCTTTAACACGTACTATATGTGCACAAAGACATGCTGGGGTACAAAGTAGGCACATGGTGGATTATGAAGAAAATAATGTAAATGAAAATAAACAGTCAGTGCTTTATTTACCCGTAATCACATAAAATGATGATTGATTTACATAATTTAAATATCAATACATTATTTGTGCTCACACACATATATTGAAGTATTTCAGACCTTGAAAATCAGGATTAAACAGCTGACAGGCAGTGAGATAAGAACAAATCTGGTGGGTTGTCCAGCTAAAGTGCCTATGTCCTCGTCCCATAGGATTGTCATTTCATCTAACAGGACACAAATATGCTGTCTGGCATCCAGTCAACCCTTCTTATGACTCATTCATAGTGATCCTGCCCCAGACTCTGACACCATAATCTCACTGCAGGTGACAGGACCACCCATAAACCTCTCTGGTATGACCTTGGAGGGACAATTACAGGTCAGCAGCTACATCAAGACAGAAGGGAGAGGTTTTCCTCAAACATGGATTTATACAATTCATGTCCTAGTACAGGAGTTATCACTTCTCAGCTTCTCAACATCATAAAGATGGTTTACATGCAGCCTTGTGGACATAGCTGCACCTCTTTTACCTGCAGCTGCACACTACAATGATGACATTTTAGTACAATGGCATAAGCAGTTTGTATTCTATTCTTTACAGCATGTATATCATCATTATTTATGTCCAAGTGTTTCCTTTAATCTACACTCTTTAGTCCTTATACACAAAGGTCCCACTGAATTATTTTCTTCGATGTAGGGCGGTTGTTATTTACCATGGATATTTGGATGAGATCTCTGGCCTTCATCAGCATGAGATGACATTAGAGAAAGGGAAAACAGCAGAAAATGTGTTGAAATGCCATTCACAGCCATATCATACATACCACATCAACTCTAACAACAATATCATCATTAAAACCATCAACAACTAGACAACTTAGACAGGTGCACAGTCATGAAATCCTCTACAAATGATCAATAACTACAATGGAGGTGTGTCACGTGGCGTCTTTACAAAAGCTACTATTAACCAGCAGGATATTTCACTGAGCAAACTAAAAATAATGCTAAAAATTCACCAGCTGGTCATGCACTCATCAGTGTATTGCTGCAAGTAGAAGTGGTATCTGTACAACTTTATAGAGCTGCAGATGGCTTTTTCCCAATCTCATTGTCACCTCATACTAATGAGGCACTGATGAAGAAATTAGACTTCACCAAATAAACCAGAAACACCACCACGCTTACAGTAAAAAAAAAAAAACAGAACACTCTTTTATGAGTAGCAGCAAAAATGGGCTTTCTTTACCTAAGGAGTTGCAAAATTTGGGGGTTGTTTTGCTAAATCTAAAAACTATTAAAGTTCAGAACTCGGATATAAAGTATAAAACCATAAGTGAGAGAAAAATGATAATGAGATGTGAACCAAAAATTTAAAACACAATCATAAATGCACTGATGCAGCAGTTTTCACTGATACAGAGCAAACTGTGGTTCAAAAATTGATATTCGTGCTGTAAATCACTGTAATTGCTTTTGTTTAAAAAAACAAAATAAAATGAGGGGAGTCGTCGTCATTATTTTCTGTGCGCCAATGCCAAGTAAACAGTGCTGATCATTCAAAGACAGGCGGAGAGGATTGAGCTTTGGGATAGTAATCAATAAACAGCTCTGCCAAAGGCCTACTCACCGCCTCCACCTCAGCTGGATCATACCACACGTTGATGTAGGGGTGCTGTAAGGCCTCGTCCACCGATATCCGTTTAGCGGGGTCGATGATCAGCATCTTAGACAGCAGGTCTCTGGCCTGGCTCGCTGTGGTTTTGAAAAAAAGAAAAACATCTGGTTGAGATCGTGAGGAAAGGAAATATTCCTCTATGCCACTAATATGCCAGAGGGAAAGTGAAACACAATAAGGCAGAAGGGGAGGAAGACAGAGAGAGAGAAATGGCAGGGATTAAAGGGAATAATAAACAACAGCAGCTTGTCAAAGGAAACCAGAATCTCAGAAAGCCTCAATCACATGTGGATTAGCAAATAAACAGACCCCTTTTACAGAGTGAGAGCTTTGGAAAAGAGTATTTTGAATTTAGGTCTTGGTGTTATCTGTAACAGGCTGATTCAGTCAACTTGGTCGGAAATAATGTGTTAAATCTGAAAAAACCTGCTCCCACTAGTGTCTATAAATGCAGTTTTATAAGGGCATCAGTATGCAGAATGCACTGTATTTTAAAAAAAAACATTTGGCTTCTCAACATACAAAAAAATCAGCATCAGCAGTCGCTCAGTTGGTCAGTCTCTGTACCCTCAGGCCCTCTTGGACTGATCTGAAATCGAGAGCCCTTAAAACACACGTCATCCCTCTCCTACACACACTGACCCCGCTATAAATAGCTCCACAGCAGCGAAGGACTGAAGAAACTGAATTGAGAGCAGAGAGAGAGACAGATGAGACGGGCTGGCTCAGCATCAACACGTCAATAACAAAAGGATGTTAATAGTGTTCTCCTTCAACCTTTCCTTATTCCTCATCTGTCTTTCTTCCCTTCTCTCTGTCCTACAGTGCCATGTGTCTGTCTCTTCCTCCTACAGTTCAAAGCCCAAAGGATGTCTGCCTCAGTTCCTACCAGTGATGGTACAAAACACACAAAACAGCAGCACTTCAACCCGGTCTCACGCCCTCCCACTCTCTCTCCCTCTAGGTGCATTTCCTTTAACACTGTCACTCCAGCGGGAAGCAGCCAGAACACAAAAGCGATTCATGAGAAGTTTACCAGACAGGAGCTTTGATGTAGGAGAGGGGCAACGGAGAAAAGCATATTTTTGCTATATCTCATTGGAGATAATCTCCGCTTTTTAAGGGGCTGGGAAGAGAGACTGCACTTCTCAGCTGAGACAGAAAAGAGAAATGATGTCTTGGTTAACCTTCTGCATAAGAATAGTTTGAATTCACAGAGGCTCACAGAATGGGGTTCAAAAAATTCATTTTACTGAATACATTTCAGCTTAATATGGAGGCCCAAAGGCAAGATGTAAAACAAAAGTTTTTTCGAGTAAAAGTTGAGCGAAGCAAAAGTTTTATTCCCTATATATGAAACACAGCCAAGAATATACAGCCATCACAGCTGCTCTGTAAGGCTGTACTCAGGCTTTGAGCTAAATGCTAACATTAGCATGCTAACATGATGTTTAACAGGTGTAATGTTTACCATGTTCACCATCTCAGTTTAGAGTGTTAGCAAGCTAATATTTCCTAATTAGTGCTAAACACAAAGAACAGCCGAGGCTGGTGGAAATGTCATCAAATTCAAATTTTGACCCGTTGACCTGGTGTGCCAGGTGAAACATTAAAGGCATAACGAGTAGGATTTTCCTAAAAAACAATGTATGGACTCAAACAAAAATAATCCCTCTCAATCATCCCCTACTAGAAGTGTGTGGTGGTGTCTGTATCTGCAGAGACCCTGCCCGCTGTCTGTATTTTCTTACTTTGCTGCGCTCTGGACGTTTCTGGGCGTCAGCCTTTGGGCAGTGGTGTGTAGCCCCCAGCCAATAACAGCACGCAGGGTGTGAGGTGCGGGAACGTAGTGACCAGTTGCCAGATCGTAAGTACATGGGACCACCAGAAGCGCATGCGCTTTGAGCCGGGGAGGAGGGGCCAACTTTGAATGTGTTTACAAACAGCAACCGACAAATCCTACTCGTTATACCTTTAAGGTATCAGGCAGTTATTATAATTCCCCCTGAATGGGACATGGATGTCTCTTACAAATTTCATGTGAATCCCTCCAATAGTTTGTTGAAACATTTAACTCAAAACCACAAATGTGAATCAGAAGGTGGCGCGAGAAGAAAAGTCATGGGATGACCGACGTTGGTAGCACCTGTATATTCATGTCAGAATATACACATCATGTGACAAGTGCTACAAAGCAGAGGTAGTCAAGACTGCTCCAAGACTGCCCATATAATTTACTGAAACATTTAATAAGCAGACATCATATTTCTGTTATGATTTACAGCAGGCATTATGATTTTAACAGCACCTCCCCGGCACTCGTGTGTAAGTTGTAAAAAACTTGTTTTTACAGTCGCCCTGCCAAAACATAACTTTATATCTCACATGATTATCTTGTGTGTAAATGTTATTATGTCCTACATGAGAGATAAACTGTCATTTTTTACGCCTTGTGTTTCAGGGCTTCTGTAGATAACAAAGATTTTGGCATCATAAGAAATCCTATGAGTGATATTACGGTGTGGGCAATTACTTTTTTGTGAGATGATCCTGGAAGAGCTTTTCACTACAGAATCACACCACAGGGACGTTAGTGTGCGTGTCTGTCTGTATACACAGACGTGCAAAGATTTTACATTGTCAATCAATAAAATGGAGGACTCATAGACAGCGGACAATTACATGCATGACGATACCTCATAAACACGTCACTGCACAGTTCTTTCGTGTAGCTCAAGTTCTCACCTTTGAGTTTGTTGTGCTCAGAGTCAGCAGGGAAAAGGCAGTCGGGGAAGAGCTTGGGAAAAGTGAGGCCTGCATACTTTGGCCTGTTCTCGACGTAGTTCCTCACTGTGGGCTGAAGCTTCTTCATGAACTCTGGTGAGGGCGTGCCCAGCTGCTCAATCACCTTGTTCCACTGGTCGATGTCTGGTGTGGGTCAGGATTAAGGGAAGCACACGTGGAATATGCAGCATCCTGTATGTCCACTCAGGTACCACTCCCACACAATACTATGTGTATTTAGGACAAGTAAAAAACGCTTATCTTTTGATTTACTCTTAATCAACTTGGACTAATAATAATGAATAATAAAAAAGAAAAATAAATAAAGAACTGGGCCTGTTAGACAGAGTATCATCACCAAGGATACAGACTAAAATGCTAAAAGGCGTGATCACAAAGTCTCACCAAGTTACTTAAAGTATTTCTGATCTCAGAACAGCTGAGTCCCATCAAACCCCAAAAGAAACATCCATGAGAAATAACAAACAGGTGAAGAATTATGAGCCTCAGTATGCATCCGATCAATATTTCACCAATAACTGATGAAAACCTGTTTATGTTTGTTTATAAGAAATTCGATAAATACATCTTTTTAAAATGTATTTAAGCTTTTCTTTTCACTCTCTCCTTCCCTTTTATCTATTCTACTTCCACTTTCCTCAAAAAACGCCTCCAGTTTTGTGGGAATTATTGTTTTTTTGGCTCAAGTGATCCCTTGTTCCATATGACAAATTAATCAGCTTAAAATACATGAAATACCAACTGTATATTCTGATATAAAAGCAGGATTTGGGTCATAAAAGAGCAGAAGAGCCTCCTGACGAGAATATGTATGAGTTTTTCGTGAACAAGAGACATGTAGCATGTACATGTGGTTGTGTTTGTGTGTGTGGGGCGTGTCAGCTTATGTTTCCCCTCCCACACTGACAACAAATATTTCCTCTCTTACCCCTCCACGTGCCCCGAATGACCCCCCTCCCCTCCCCATGTTCTCACAGAGGGTGCCAGTTGAGGCAGTTAGCTGCCAGGTCCACCAGAGATCCCCGTTACTTCATCTCGCTGGAACGCCACACACTTCCACCTCCTTTTTGTCTCCATTGCACATTGGCCATGATCCACACAGTGCTCAGTGAGGCAGTTTTTTTCATCCACTAAGGTTCTTATCCATGGCTCTTTGGCAAGTTGTTGGACTGACTCAGACAGCTAGAGGTGCTTTTCCACAGTGTGTCAGTGCCAAAATGCACGACGATCCACTGTGTTTGGAGTTCTTCATGTCTTGAATCGTGCACCTGAACACAACTGCTCTCAAGAAAATGCTGAGGGGTTTCTACAATATAAAAGTACTAATACCACACTGTTCACTCTCAACACTCTGCTACAAGTAAAAGCCTTGCATTGAAAATGTTTTTACTGTTGTAGTTGGTTGAGGTGGAGCTCATTTTTTAACAATTTAATATTAATTGATTGTTTGATTTGTAAAAAATCTGAAAATAGGTAAAAAAAAAAAATATTTAAAGAATTACAAGGAAAAGCAGCAAATCTTCACATTTGAGAAGCTGAGACCATGACATCTTTTTACATGAAAAATGACTTAACCGATTATCAAAGTAGTTCTTTTCCTCTAATTGTATATATTGTTTCGTACAGTAGTTTAATTTATAACAAAGCATCATATTATATTATATTATATTATCATATTATAAGCTCTTCATATGTTCTGTGTGCAAAAATTTGTACAATAACCAGTAACTAAAGCTGTCAGACAAATGTAGTGGGGTAAAAAGTATAATATTTGCCTCTGAAATGTAGTGGAGTAGAAGTTGATAGTGGCATAAAAAGTAAAGACAAGCACCTCAAATTTGTACATAAGTGCAGTACACTGCATTCAGATTTAAATGTGAAACAGAGTGAAGGAGCGGTGGGAGGTCAGAAGGATACGGTCAGTCCCAGGGAACAGCACTGTCCCTCTTATCACCTCTCCAAAGATGCAGCCGACTGACCACATGTCCACTGGGGTCACACACACATGCACAAACACACAGGCACAAGCACACACACACACTCGCATTACCATCTATCAATAATCACTTAGCACTTGTACCTCCTAAATGAGTTACATATAAATTAATTAATAATCACTAATTACTAATCCTGTGTCCCTGTGTGTTGATCGTTCATTTATCACATGCTGAATATGTGTCAAAATCCCTCTCTTTCTTTTCCTGTAAAACTAAAAAATAGTTTTGATGACTCATCTTGAACTCAGGGGAGGGGGGGTTACATAAATGCATCCCATCAAATGTGATTTGGAGAACTGCGGACCTCAAATCTGTGGACCACAGGTCTGCGAGTCAATAGGAAGAGAGTATGATCCCAGTAAGTGAGACGTGTCACTTCCTTTATGGTCCCCAAAACATGAGGTTTGTTTCTTCATTTTTCTTTTTCCTTTTTAATGATTTTATTTTACCAAATTTGAAAGCGGCCTTGTTTCTCTGCTCAAGACATAATGTTAACGTAATGTTTTTTGTCCGGTAAAAAACTAGCTAAGTAGTTTTTCCTGTGCGCTAGGTGTGAAAGAACCTAAAAAATACAACCTGCTTGAAGTTACATAAATGTGAAGGTGAAGTTAGCCTATTGGAGAAGCTAACATTTATGTTAGCCATATACAATAATGTGCAACAGGTTGTAACATAAAATATCCTCTGGAATAAAACTGAAAACATAAACCTCTCTTGTGTTGTTATTGACAGTAATTGATTTTAGTAAATTAGGTGTCATACTGGCTTCTAAACTTATACAAAAAATCTGGAAATTAAAAAACATATTTCTCAGTATTTTTTATTTTTTAACTCTTTACTTCTCAGGATAAAAAGGTAATGGTACGGTTACTTCACTGACAAATACAAAATCACCACATACAACAAGCTAACGTTTAACAGCACATTAGCCAGTTCACGTTTAATGTTAGCATTAACTTGGATAGTTTTTCCACAACTTGCTAATGTTGAAATGCTAATGTTAGCTAGTTACAAACATCTTTATAAAGTAGTGGCCCATTTGCTTTTATTCTATTTATTTATTTTTTGTTTTCTTTTTTTCCCATTTGCTTATATAGTTTTGCGGTAGAATGAAGTCCCCATAGATGAAATGCATCACTTCAGTTGGCTAAAACCTTTTGTCTGTTTACATTACAGGTCTAATTTATTCATTTCACACTTATCCTCCTAACAATGTGAGTGAGGGAGGTTAGTGAGGCCAACAGTCCTCTGCAGCTCCATATTTCTCTGTATTCACTAAGCCACGCCTGCTTTTGAGAGATCCAATTAAATGTGTGGAATTTGATTTAAATCCCTCTTGTAACCAAACCCCGACCAAATATTTAGTTTCACTCGGAAATGCGTCACATTACAGAAGCTGAAGATGCTCTAACTTCTGTTTCACTGTGACTTGGCACTTTATAAATTAATAACAAATAACAGGGTGTGATGCATTCCCAAAATTAAGTAATACTGTGCTACTTCTGCAACATGACAATATGCATGCCATTATATTGCTGTGCATTTCACCAGTAATCACCTGTCCATATTTATGCAGCTTGTAAGCCACAAACAAAACACAACTTCGATTCCCTTGCCATCACTCCACAGCCACTTATTTAACACACTGCTATACTAAATGGCCATCGAACACCCAGTCAGCCTGAGGCTCACTGTGCTGTGACCTGTGTAGGCAGGCTGCTGCTCTATATCATCATTTGACAGACACTCAGGAAGGTGCAGATAACTTCAGCCAGTTCAATACTTCAGGTCGAGAAGTCTATGAAGTAAATTAAGATTAGCAACAATGGGGTGCCAGCCCAGAACTGATCTATAAGCAGAAGATTAACAAAAGTGCGCATGACTATATTTCATTGATCTACAGTAAGAAAGGATGGAGTGTTAGATGATAAGAATTTCAGGTCATTGTGAGAGCAGAGATAGAAGGACAGAGATATTGCAGAGCTCATTGCAGGGGTTTTCTAGTTCTCCAGAGCATTAATCTTTCAAGGACTGCATGATCAGGGATGTAGAGACCAGAGTATCAACCACAAGCCCCTGCAGATACACTGGTCTTGTATTTCTCACTGCTTATCTGACTCTAAACTACAATAAAATCATAATTTCAAAGAACAACAAATCCCTTGAAAAGGCCAAAACCATGAGTCAGTACATCTTCAAAAACAGGCCACAAATATATACTTTCAATTTTCAAAAAGAGACAGCTGGGTAGTTTTTAGGAAACATTAAAACGGGAGTAAATAGGGCATTCATTGGGGTTTATTTTCAGGTGGGGATTTGGCGAGCTAGTGAGTATTTACGGCAGCAGGATGGTGTATGTGGGATTGATTCAAAATAAACTACAGTGCCCATGTTCATCATAATGAAGGAATGTATCACCCAGTGCAACAGCATGGCTCGTTTATGGGTTTTTAATAGTTTTTGGACAATAATGAAGCTCTGTGGCACAGAGGAAGTAGCTGTATCAGGCTTTGGCTACACAGACAGTACTTGTTAGCAGGATCAATTTATTGCTGGTTTTGGTCTTTTCATGGGATGAGTTGACAATAAGAAAAATATAGAATACCCAAAGACTTACCCTCTAACATATATAAATGATTTCTACCTCGCATCACAGAGGTTTTAATGCTTCCCCATCATGGCAGCTGTCTCATTTTCTTTAATTAGACTCTAACATGCTAACAGTCCACACCTTTAGCTTTGGAACTTTCCTCACACTACCAAGCGAGTTCAACTAAGCTGCTATTAACAGATGCTCAAAATGAATACATTAACCATTCATTATTAATTTACTGAATGCTTAATAACTTCGTCTGACTCACATGTGTGGGCACCCTCAGATGGCAAGATGTACTTCACGTGCACACACATGTGCACAAACCCAGCATGGGGACTATTTATCCAAAATCCATCCTACTGAAAGAAGTCATCTTGGAGATGCAATTACAGCCCCGCAGGCTGCAGGAGAACACACCAGGTAGCACTCCAGAAACACTCTAAATAACACGCACTTAAATATTCAGAGACAGAGAGAGAGAACTTCCTCTTGCCAAAATATGAGACTGAACAAGGCTTAAGATTCAGACATACTGACTTGAACAAAGATTTATGACGCTTATTTTATGATGTTATTGCAGGTTGAATTACAAGTGTTAAGAAAAGATCAGCTGGAACATGTGTTATAAAGACAGCCAGATGTGAGAGTGGTTTAGTTCACCTCAGTAACATACAGAGAACATCAGGCCAGGTACAGAATAATCTTCAAAGCAAATGTAAGAAATCTAAAGCAAAGCAAAAATTGACCAAAATACCAAGTGAAAGGTACATTATGGTTATTCATTTTTTAAAGGAATAATGTACAAGATGCCTGCAGCTACCATTTCATTAATTCCATACTCTCCAAGCAAGTGTTTCAAAAGGCAGCTGAATCCATCACTTGAAACCCAACATGGATTTAAAGCAAAGAATGACTGATTTTTAAATTCCTTCTTCATTATATACAGACAAAAATAGTGTTACCATCAGATAACGCCGCTGTGTGTTAGCAAGGATACAGTCCCGGCCAGGGAAGAGGATTTTGTGGCGCACCATTTCTCCCATAATGCACCCCACCGACCATATATCCACTGCACGCACAGAGGTGACAGTGAGGCGAAGAAGGAGCAAAAGAAAAGAGAGGAAGGCAAAGGTTAGTGTTAAGACACGTCAAGCTTTCTGGGAGGAGCAACAGTCATTAGAAACTAGCTGTTATTCAATGAGGGAGACATAATTAGCGAGGAGCATGTTACATTGA
Organism: Oplegnathus fasciatus; assembly: GCA_003416845.1. Classification (NCBI taxonomy): domain Eukaryota; kingdom Metazoa; phylum Chordata; class Actinopteri; order Centrarchiformes; family Oplegnathidae; genus Oplegnathus; species Oplegnathus fasciatus. The sequence goes on from NTHP01000331.1 coordinate 232,786, forward strand.
GATAAATTAGAATGAAGTGCAGATATTGATGGAGAGCAGAAGAAGAAAAGAAAAAGAAAAGCCTTAGAAGGACTAACTAGTGGCAGGAAAATTCAAAGCCTTGGAGGCTTCCATCCATGGGAGGAATATGGCTAATGAGTCATAGCTTAGGCTGGCACTCAATCACATGTCTGATATTCTGGGGGCTTTTAATCAGTGACTCATACCTCCAACACTTCACTTCACTGTAGCTTATTTGCAAAGTGTAACTCGACCAGAAACATTCATAAGGTTTCACACAGATAATACTTTCATTTGGGATCATTAATGGATAACACCTGTGTAATTTTATCATTTTTCCTGATCATTAATGCCAATTAATTTTTTTTGCTACAGTCAGAAGCTCCTGCTGTCTGTTCTCCTGCAGGTTTTACTGCAGGTAAGTCATCGGTTCCCACTGGTTTAAAAATACATTACATACAGCTCACATAGACATACTGCTGCTTTAATGTAATTCACTCCTTTGTAACACAGTTGCTTCAAAAGTTTTATTACTTGGATACAGGTAGAGGCTCCCAGTCGTATTAACTTTAGTTTCCCCTTCACTGCCACCACAAGAAAGCAACCGAGTGCAGTTTTGGAAAAACTGAAAATACCTCCAATAAACACATTTAGTGATACACCACATTAGCAAATACTGCTATTTATACACTAATAAATCTCTGTGAGCTGTTTTAATTGACTTTAGCAAATCCATCAGCAGGTGTTAGACTTTTTGTGTGCATTAATGAAGAGAGCGAAAAATAGAACGACTCCAGTGTTATCTCTTAAATACGTCTGAATTGTCTGTCAGTTATCATGAATGCTCACCATTCTCTTTGTATCCCATGCCCAGGATAACCTCTGGGGCTCTGTAGTATCTAGTCACCACATACGGGGTCATCATGAAGCTGGTCCCTGCAGTCCTGGCCAGACCAAAGTCCAGGATCTTCAGGGTGCAGTCTGACTTCACCACTATATTGCTTGGTTTGAGGTCCTGAGATGGGAAAAGACTGGCATGAGAAACTGTATGTTCAGGTAATTTACAAACCTTCTTTCCTGTAGACAGGTTTCAATGGACAGTCTCTTTTTCTGGTATTTGGCAGATTGACAGATATGTAGCGGCAAGTAAGTCCACACTGAGACAGGCACCATATTTGCTATACAGATTTTACTGAACAGGCAAAAGAAAAAAAATTTCAACACTTGCTTGTGTTAGTTAAATTTAGATTTTAATCAGAACTGCCTGCAACGGTAAATAGTGAAACTGGAAGCAATAATTTGGTGGTTCTCAGCTATATTTTTAAGTAATGATTACTTTTTCTCCCAATCTGGATTTGATATTTCCCCATGCACTGTGGCAATGCCTCTGCTAACTCCCACTGTTGACCTGGGTCGGGTGTAAAAGGTGATGTGCTTCCTCCAACTGACCTGCCAGCGAGGAGCTTCACAGGGAAGACGTAACGCATGCTATAGCCCTAATATATCCCTAATGCTAGAAACAGTTTCCCTTCATGCGGCCAACCAGTCAGATATGTTGGTGCATTGACAAGGACATGATCCCTCACAGGCTTCCCACTCTGTGAACACTGCCAGCTGTGTCGGCTGGGACAGCCAGGGGAGCACCGGGGATTAAACGCTGGTCACTGCAGTGTTTCCTCTGTGCCCACTGGGTGCCCTTGATTGCCAAATGGGTGACCAAGGTGATGTCAAGGTTTCTGGCAAGTCTACTGATATCAGACTATAAATTGCGCTCCCAAAAGATATAAAAACACACAACCCAAACCATATTCAGCAGTTAAGCGAGAAAATGGAGGTGTCTTGCTCTCCTACCCTGTGAATAATGCCGGCTGAGTGCAGATGTTTGATACCACACAGCATCTGGTAGAGCAGGTAGGACATTCTCTCGTGGTCAAGCTCCATCTGAATCACCTGGCACAAGTTGGCATCCATCAGCTCCATCACTAGGTACCTGAGAAAAGGTTTTATTGATTCATGAGCGGTTGACAGACTTGAATTGAGTGACTGATTAGTTATTTGGCATTGGTCGAGTTAGCTGTCTACTAAAATAATTCAAAAACTAATAAGTGGAATCATAAACTGAGCATTCTGCAGCCCTTCTACCATTTCTGACTGAAAAAAATGAAAAGTGCCACAAAGACACGTGAATCCCTCTGCAGTGCTGTTTAGCTGGAGATTGTTCTAAACGTGAACACACTCTCATTCATCATTTAGTATGAGAACAGGATACATCCAGCAGCCTCAGATTACACCTACAGTGCTTTCACTGACTACACTCCAGCGGTTGTGTTCTCACAACTGCAGGTGCGAGGGAGTAATAAGCACGTAATGCATAATAAAATCAGTCCCCTTCTGTTGTCGTATGATACATCAGATTAAATGAACACAAGCAGCCTTTCTGTGCCGGTCACATGAGCTCAATTAATATTTTTCATGGAAATGTAATTATGCAAAAACAGATTTACTATACTCACACATCCTGGAATTCCTCTAATGATTTCTGTGGTGTGAAGACATTTAATAAACTGATAATCTGAAAGAGAGAAGAGCACGAAGAGAATCAACATACAGGACTTGTTAGATATACACACAAAAGTTGAGTTATAGCAAGGGACGGGGGTACAAGTCGGTAATGACCCTGATGGAGGACACTGCTGAGCAAGTAAACCAAAGAAGTGAGTTGGAACAAAAGAGTGGGGACAAATGTGGAGGAGAGGAAGAAAAAGAGCCCAAACTGCGGCACTGGAGATTACATTCATGCCTTGAAGTGCTCTCTGTTTCACTCTCCTGCCAGTTCGGTACATTTCTGGAGGCATGGAATTTAGCACGGTCGCAACATTGCAGTCGCTCGTCTCTGTTTTGTAGCAAAGGGATTTTATCGAGAACCAAAAATAGACACTGACTGGGGAACAGTTTAAAAGTGTGCTTCATTCTGACAATGGGAACATCTTCCCTCTTCCCGCGTTCTTTACCACCTCTGTTACTGCTCAGCTGAGTCACTTACATTTTTGTGATTGACACATTTCATGAGCACCAACTCCCGGTATGCCCTCTTGGCATGGGTCTGGTTCTGGAAGGGTCTGCTCAGCTTCTTGATGGCTACATTTCTGTCCAGGACGGCATCATAGCCCGCACTGCAGAGGGAAAACCAAGGAGGACAGTGAAACAATTTAGTATTCATAGCTGGATGAATCACTCTACGTGCGATTGCATGACATTGTGACAATCCACCCTGAATGTCATTGGTCACAAAAACAAAAGGATTATTTTTCACATCTCCAAGCAAACAAAGACTCATGGAAAAAGACGACAGGTGACTTCAGTTTAAACTCATAATATTATCTGGAAAATATTTCTCTCCAGAGATATGACTGTCAGTAACAGAGAAATGACAAAATCATATTCAGACATTTTGGTAAACGCGCATATTCGCTTTCTTGCAGAGAGTAAGATGAGAAGTTTGACATCTAAATCAAATCCAATATCAACACTAGTACAATTGATTCAGCTAATTTAACAGGAGCTGTGCGCAGTTTGTTTGTATGTGGTTTCACTTGGCAATGAACACAGCAAAAGTAGCTCATTTAGGGTATTTAAATGATGTGACTACAAGGCTAGCTGTGAGATTAACCAGCTTGAAACAGTGCATGAATACTCCCAAGTTGGAATAACGGGAGGTTTTCCTGTTCGTGCCATTCTGACCACATTGCGTTCAAAGCAGTATAAGATTCCAGGAAGTCACTGTGACCGGCAAGAAATAGTCCGGCACGGACGAATGGATACATAAGACAGTGGTGTAGAAAACAGTTATGATAAACTATTATTTTTACACTTAAGTTTTTGCAGAAGCTAAATGTGATTATTAGCTAGCTTTAGAGGTGCTTGTAGGCAGTTTTGTTACCTTTGGACAGAGCCAAGCTAGCTGTTTTGCCCCCGTTTCCAGTCTTTATGCTAAGCTAAGCTAACTGGCTCCTGGCACTAGCTTCATATTTACCATACAGACATGACAGTGGCGTTGATCTTCTCATCTAACTCTAGTAAGAAAGCAAATGAGCTTATTTCCCAAAATGTAGTATTATTCTATTCCTTTATTATTCCTTTAATTCCACTTACAACCATTTAGATGCTAGCCTACCATAAACACCTACTGCTCCCATTTCAAATTATTAGTATTAAATATATCCATTAATATGATTATACTTATACGACTAACATTATTGATGTTGCTGTATTATAAACAAAAATATATAGTACAATGCAATGAAATGTAAGTTAAAAGTAGATGGTTTCTTTTTCCACAAAGTGGCTCAACCCATTTTGGAGGTCATTACAGCAGAGTGAGTTCTTTGCTGGCTCGACACAATCCCAACCCCTGAGAACCTTTGGGACTTAAGCTCTTTGTGTAGATTTATGTTTGCTTTCAATGAAAAGCAGCACCTAGACGAGAGAAAGCAGCCATAAAGATGCCATGCACGTCACATTCTCAGCTATATCTTAGACTGTGCGCCTTTTCTGACACACTCTCCCCAAAAGATGCCACAAATTGAGTTTCAAGGCACCTGCATTCCGGCTTACTGCACCTCTAATCGAGATGCTGCTGCGTGTGGGTTTGTAGATGGCTGGGTTGGATGCGCTGTGGTTCGTCATGTCTCTGGAGACTGTAGGCCAGGGATGGTGTGTGACCATGGAAACAGTGGAGCCTTCATAAAAGCATTGATCCAATAGGGATTTGAGCCTGTCATCACTTTTCTAGCTGAGTGAAAGATGATGTCATGACCAGCTAAACTACTTAAAGCCTTCATCCCTCCTAAGATGCTTCTGAAAGCTCATCCTGACCGAGCACACAAGTCAGAAGGGCAGAGATGCGCACAGATTGGGATGTTTGTTGGCGACAGCATTGGCAGAGTGAGTTTTAGCTGCGCCAGTGATACAAGTTTTCCCTCATTACCATGTTCTCAGGCTTTACAAGGGCAAGAGTCTCCAGATTGCGTAAGAAAAGCAGAATGCTTACTGTACTTGGATAACTGCTTGCATGTATATTGTATTATCCTCTGTGTGCAGTCAGTTACTGTGAGTGCATGTATGTTATAACTGTTAATAGAAAGGAATTCATCTGTCTGTGCAAAATCAGAAAGATGTTTCTGTAGATGTGATTATGACATCCAGTTGGGGATTAGGCTAAAGATAATGCACAGTAAGCAAGTCACTCTAATTATTTCATCATCATAGTCTGATAAAAACCATTCTTCCAGCATAAATACACATGTCAAGTTCGTGGGGTCTGTTGTTCCTGTGCTTGTTAACATCTAAATGAGACTATTTCTATAGTGTATACCATATGATCTCTGTAATCAGTGGGATATTATATCAGTCTTTGGGGTTTTATGTGGTTTGGTTGTGGTAATGCCATCACCAGATGACACCAGATGACAGCTGTGCGCAGAGCCAAGCAGCACGCAGCAGAGCAGGTTAAATTAGATTTGCACTGTCTCTCCCTGCCATCCATCTCTACAATATCCTTCAAATGGGCACAATCCCAGCATTAGCAGTTACAGCCTGCTTTGCAAATGCACAAAATTGCTTCGGAGCGGAAGGGGAGAAGGGCCGAGGGCATGGGAAGCAAAGGAAGGACAATGAAGGAGGGCGAGTGGAGGGCAGGGGGTTTAGAGTGTTGAGAGCCTGAGATTCTTCAAACACTTTATAAGAAACGAAAACATGTCAATTTAGCTCATCCCAGGAAGGGCCTCTGAGACAGGTATACCACCACAGTGACACGGCATTAACATACATATAACTCACAGATCTGTTTGGTCCTTTGAAAGACTGTAAGCTGCATTCCTTTAAGTGGAGCGTTGGCAGTGGTTCCACTGCATTCTGACAGGGCAAGCGTGAGATGAATTACAATGAATACGAGCTCTCTCTGCAATCCAGATTAAAGATTCACTTAAGTGCCCATCCTGTTAGGCCCTTGTGGCCCACACATCCATATTCTAAACAACAGACATGTCATCAGCTCATAGCACTGGAGAGGATATGAACCTATAGTGAATACAAATACCATATGTAGCCATAGGCTCCACATTTATGATGCCAAAAATGCTCATCCTGTGATTGTGATTATTTGTTTTAGCATATATTTTGCCTTTTAACATGTTTCTAATATTTCTCAGCTTCTACTGAGAAACATTATTAATATTTTGACACTTTCTCAAAGTAGCAGCAACAACTATCTTTACTTTTCTTGTTGGCTTACTCTTATTTATTTTTTCTACCCCTTCTAAATTTTAATGTAAAATGAATATCACTACTTCATTAGTTCATAAGAGGAAAACAGGTGCGTTTCTCAGTTGGGTGCTCTGCTTCAAAAAGGTCCATCAGTCAGTCAGTCAGTTGAAATTAAAATTCACCAAAATGATCAAGACATGAAGAGATTCTTTTTTACCACTGGAGTACTGCCATTTTCCTGAATTTGTTTTGGGGGAACAAACACATTACTTCATTACTTTGTGGTTCGGTTAAAGCCTAATCAGCACTTTTTAACCGTGTAGAGGTACATTCACAGTAATAATTGAAGATGTTGACTAAAACAAAAATAAGACGAAATAATGTCGAATTAAAACATTTCTACATCCACAAGTTTTACACTGAGATGATCTCTTCTCTTTCATTTTGCTCATCACAACATTTGTGCAAAGATGAGTCACATGGCTGCATGCTGTGCTTTCAGATGTCCTGATTGGTCAGGCGTAACTGAACCACATCAGGGTTTTCAGGAGAAATGAAAATATGACTTTCCGATTGCCAGATTACACCATTATTAATCAAACGAGCTTAATGCAATTGTCTAAAATTACATTTTGCAGCTCTTCACTCACAAAACAGTGAAAACAACAAGCAGTCCTCCCTTAATAAGCTCCCATAGCAATAAACTAAAGACAATTAGAAAAACAATTAAATGAGATAATTGCACATAAAAGACAAATCAAATAGCATGATATGATGTAAAACAGGACATAAAAGAAATGCACTGTTGAGTACTTACCAGACAATTCCCTGAGCTCCAGAGCCGATGGGCTTTAAATTCTGGTAACGTTTTAAAACTGTGAAGGTAGAGTCTCCCACTTCCACACTGTAGAACTGGTTGTCCACTTTGCTTTTACTCATGTTGTAATGTTTGGCAATATATGACACATCCACTTGTTTTCCAAAACCCTGCATGGAGCAAACACAACAAAAAAACTCTGTTAGTGATGATGAAGACAATTCATGTGTTTACTTACCTGGCAAGTAATAAAACATCTGGAAGGGAATCATCAATTCGTAAAATAATAGTAAAAGGTACCACCAAGATTCATATTCATTCAATAAACCAGTTAACCAAACAACAGTCAATATGTATTTAGCTGCTGCTGTATTATCGACTCCTTGTCTGCATTTAATATAAGTCTATATTGGTACAACAGAAAAGTGTGTGTTAGGGGCTAATTGGTAAAACAGGAACAGGACAGGACATACAGTACAGTTGAGTTTACACTGTTTCCATGCAGAAATGTAAACTCTATAATAGCCATGTAATGACATTAGTGCCACTAATGTCTTTACTGTATTAACTAGACTAAAGACATTATTCTTTTATGAACGTGCACACAATAATCAAGCTATAATTACTCGGGCAGAGCAGTCGAACAAATGTTGCCACAACAAAAATATCAGTTAATTACAGACTGGGTAATTACAACACAGCTCACAAAGCAAACAAAACAGTGTGTTACTGAGGGGCACAAGTTTGAAACACTTCCCACAAACGCCATGAAAAATTAATATATGTGATGTAATACATATAAATTCAACATGGCTGGCAAGTCATCCGAATCTATGATCTAATTATTTCAATGCACTGGACTGCAGCCTTTACTGTACAGCCAGTGGTACCTATAATGGCTATTAACCATCAAGTTACACGTGCATGTGTAATGCAGACATCCCATGCAAAGCGTCTCAATAACTTGAGCTGCAGTGGAATAGCCTGTAGGCTTCGCCTGTAGCATATCACACAGTCCTCACGCACACAGACTTGTGATTTAGACTGCACAGTTTATGAAATTACATCCCCAGGGGAGTTTTTCATTTACATTGTCACAACTCAAGACGAGACAGGTGATTTTTATCCTTAGTTGAGATCTCAGTGTCAGATAAACACTTGAGGTACTGAACTTAATGGAAAACCTATTAAACCTATCTATTTAAATTAGTTTTAGCTTTGCATGAAATTAGTTGTTAACACAAGGATAGGAACTCTTCACCTTCTGAAAAACAACTTATTTTCCGCAGGATATTTACACAAGAGCTCCTAATCACTAGTGAAAACCATTTTGCATTTCACATTAAAAACCTAACCGGATTATTCTTCTTCTTTATCTTTTTTCTTAAGTAAACAAGTTATCTCACTTTTTACACACAGAAACACAACAATACCACAACACATAGAGCAATGAAGGGGAAATGGAAGTGAATGAATACTGTACCTTTTTTACCTGTAAGGAACACACACCTGACAAAAGGCTATCTTCACATCCAGGATTGGTTGGCTGCAGTTATATAAGAAATGTCTGCTCATAAATACCTGCAAGACACAAACAGAGGAGAGCCAGAGTCAGAGAGTGAGCGTGTGTGGTGTGGACATCAAGAACAGGAACTTCTGCAATTTCTCACATATATACGAAAAGAAAATAGACCCCAAATATCATCTGGTTTTATCCAGAATCACTTGCAGCAGTTTAATTTATCATGGTCTTCAACATGTGCACAGTGATGGAACAGTTGTTTGGACTCATGTATTTACACCTCTCCTGGTGCGGGATTGAATTCTCCCACAAAATTCACTGCTGTGTTCTCTCTACTCCATCACTCTCAGTTAAAGTGAGAACAACAAGTCGTCACTACCCACTCCTCTATATATAAGAATTGACCAAAGTATCGATTCTTCATCAGAGCACAATATAGCATGGCTACAATGACCAATGTCTTTGCGTTTCAAGATGCTGATGCGACTTGAGTGGAAAAAATGACCTGAATAGCAGGCACCATTGAGGAGTGAAAGACAATATTGTAATGTTTGTTGATGACTTCCTGGCAAGCTTATTTGCAATAAGGCTGATATCATAACATCATGTCAACATGTCAGTACTTTCCGTTTCTTTTTTGTATTTAGGCCTGATTGTATTCGCCCCTTAAAGGAATATATCTATAATAATATAATATATAAACATGCTTTTCGCTTTCTTGCTGAGAGTTAGATGAGAAGATCGATACCACTCTCATGTCTGTCTGTTAAATATGAATGTACCGCTAGTAGCCGGTTAGCTTAGCTTAGCATAAAGACTGGAAGTGGGGGAAACAGCTAGCCTGACTCCGTCCAAAGGTAACAAAATCAGCCTACCAGCACCTCTGAAGCTCATTAATTAACACGTTATATCTTGTTTGTTTAATTTGTGCAAAAAACAAAGTGTAAAAACGACAAGTTGTGGTTTTACAAAGAGTTATGTGCCGGACTATTTCTTGGTCTGGTGCAGTGACTTCCTGGAGTCGGGCCATCACCCTGACGCCAGCGGAGATTCCAGGAAGTGACTGAGTGACTGCACAAGGGGTGCTGGTCGACGAATTCTGGTTCCTGCCTTTATGCTAAGCTAAGCTAACTGGCTGCTGGCTGTAGCTTCATATTTAGCATGCAGACATAAGAGTGGTATGAATCTTCTCGTCTAACTCTCGGCATGAAAGCCAATAAGTTTATTTCCAAAAATGTCATACTACTCCTTTAAAGAACTGAAAGCTTTCATATGCACCCCTTTGAAAGTGAGTATCCTACAAAAGTGTGTATATATATCCTGGTGTATATTGATTATTTAAAGTAATGGAATCTATTCAATCTTAGCACCACAAATACGTATAAAAAAGAGTACAGTCAGCAAACAAAATAATACATTACAAACAATAAACATTTCGTGCTATCATATAAGCAAGTTTTCTAAGAGCCTGTACCATCAGGCATTGCATTTGCATAAAAGTAGCAAAGCCATTTTTGGCAAAGCTGGGAGGTTTTTACTGTGAAGGAGCAGCTAATGGATCAATTTGGTTTAAATGTAGATTTGCACATTTTCTGGAGCTTTTTTTTTCGTTGGCAAATCAGTTCAAAAGATTGCAAGGGAGGAATAAAGAGGAAGGAAAGCTCTGACAGTGGCTCCCACATTAAGCAGGCGCTAGATAGGCTGCAGCTATCCCCCACAGTGACTCTGGCTTCAAGGGTTTTCCAGGTAATGAAGCTCCCAATGTGCTAATGATCATGTCTTCTGAATAAATTCATATGTGGTGTTAATGTTGGCATTGAAATAATAGAAGAAAGATTTTTGCTGGCCTAGCGAGAGTGGGGGTGTGGTCATAAAACAGCAACAAATGTGAATGGATGTGGTTTTGCAATTTGCTCTCAGGAGGTAAATCTAGGACTCTCTGGACACACATGTATCACTTAGTCCTCCATCAGTCCTCCAATAATGTCACAGTCAAGGCTTGAGTGTCTCTGTGAAATCCAAAGGGAGTAGGGCAGCATTAAAAAAAGATATGTGGGACACAAAGGCGTGAGATTCCTGGTTTGGCCTATTTAGGTTGACCTTTTACTTCAGACCCATGCAGTGTCACAGTATAAAGCGATGGCTGGCATTCCTGCTGTCTGCATTTTGACCAATGGGTGTGCTGCATTCGTGTGAGCCATATGCCACGGCAATTTGTGCCCTTAAATACGACGCATTTATGGACTGATTCACTATAGTGCCTGTGTTACTGGAAGAACCAGAATAATCATTCACTTACTGAAATGAGAAAGGAAGAAGAGTGGAATAAAAAGATGAGAGGGTGACATGATAAATTAAGAGTGAGAAGTAATGCACAGAGAAAGGTATGGCTGTGAGGAGAGATGGTTTTAGATGTGATTTTTGCACACAATCTGTAATTTCACACCACAGCTGTATGTTTGACATGACTAACATCACTGCCACCACATTAACCAGCACAATATTTGCCATCAATCTAACAGGTCAACACTGAATAAGCCCTGCCACCTAGCTAGCTGTATCTGCGCCACTTTAATCTTCAGCCATCTATGTACATAAGATATTAAACCTCTCACGTGGCCGAAATATTTGCCTTCCAGCAGTATACACTGTAATAATTCAAACGCCACCTGGATCATCTCTGAAGATGATATTAGGCTGCGTGAGCGAACATACGTAGCTTGCTAGTCAGTGCTCACAAACACCGGACAAACATATCTGGTTTAGATTGGGGTTTTGTTCTTATTTCATAATATAATCAAATGATATCACTGTGAAACAACAAAATGGATGTAGAAATAAGTCATAATGTCAATTGTAACTGAGCTGTTCAATAAGTGGCCATTTCCTGATGGGATGCATTTTGATATCAGGATCAGCGGATTAGCACAGGCCTTTCACCAGAAACAGGACAAATATATGGTGAATATGTGGTTTCACCAGAATGAACCCTGCTTGGATGTACTCATATACAGTGTAATCACTTATAGAATTCTGTT